>JAJMBE010000061.1:0-69159 GCA_030565125.1 Candida pseudoviswanathii | reverse complement strand
GGTCGATGTTTATCAGTACAGATTTATACACATACCTCAAGCATCGTTGAACTGCCTGTAGGTTGCAATGGATGACGTCTGATTTGTCATATGAATGGTGACATCAAGTCTGCCGTAGGGTCACGGAGACTCGACAGAACATGCCATTCTACGAAGTGAATATCCTCGGTTGGTTGAATTGCTTCTTGCCATTACTAAGCTATCAGCGCATGTCTCAATGCACCAGCAGGATTTAGTGGACTTTAAATACCGGTTTACACTTCTGGAACCTACTAATTTGTGGCCGTAATTTATAATCAAGCTGCAAAAAGGGGCCAATATTTTTCCGTTAGTAAGGCGGAAAGTTGTTGCACTAGCCGCACAGTTGTTAAGAGTTTCTTTTTCCGCTCTCGTAACTGTTGCTTGCTACGGAAAAATGATGTAAAAGCAAGTATTGCTTTCCGCTAGCCGTAGAGCATGACTCAAGAAGCATCAGTTAATGGTGGCACAGAGGGGCCAGATGAAAGGATATTTAAACAGAGTGAGCTTCCTCCCTTTCTTGCAGAATTTCACAGTTTTTTTTGATAACCATTGATTAACACACACAGATTACTACAAAATGCCTACATTACCTTACAAGAGATGGACTTTCAAGTCCGCAAGAACTCCTTTGGAAATCACGTCTGCTAAGTTCAACTTCCCAACTAATAGCCACGGAGAATTCGTTATTCCTAAGAATGACATCTTGGTGAAGATCCACTACGCTTCGTTGAACCCAGTCGACAACAAAATGAAACACATGTCGTTGCTCCCCTCCTTCTCAAACAAAGGTATGGGAAAGGACTACAGTGGTGAGATTGTTGCGCTAGGCTCCAATGTCAAGAAATTCCAAGTCGGTGATTACGTGCAGGGTTTCCATCCAGGTGTCTTGTCCAGCGATGGTACGTTTAGCGAATACTTGCTAATCAACACCAAGTTATTCATGTTCAAAACAGAGGTTGCCAAAGTTCCAGAAAACACAACGTTGGAACAAGCTGCTTCGTGGCCGTTGGTTCTCGGTACTGCTTTATTGTTGACAGACAAGTTGCCGCTCAAGGGCAAGAAGGTATTGGTTCTCGGTGGCGCTACCTCCGTCGGTAGATACTTGACACAGTTGTTGAAGATTGAAGGGGCCAGTGATATCGTTGTGAGTTGTTCCCCAAGATCCCAAGAGCTAATCGAGGAGTTAGGCGCTACGAAGGTTATAAACTACAGAGAGAATGTCTTGAACCAGGTGTTGGAAAACGTCAAGGATAAACCATTTGACTACATCTTTGACTGTTGGGGTGGAAATGCTTTGTTCCCAGAGATCAACCACGTTTTGGTAAAAGGTGGAGCTTATCGTACTACGGTTGGCGACAACCCAGGTCATGGAGCACTTGCATTGATTAGAACCCATTTAAAATCACTCCTTCGAGGTCTTGCCAGTAAATTGCATTTGATAAACTACAGATACAGCTACGTGTTATTGGGCAACAAGAACCCAGGGTGGATAGATAGGGCCGTTCAGTATATTGCAAGCGGCAAGATGAAGATTTTCATTGACAAGGTTTACGATTTCGAGGACTTGCCAGAAGCTATTGAGTTCATCGAAACTGGCAAAGCTCAAGGTAAATTGGTGATTAAAGTGGAAGATGAAAAGTAGGAGTTATATAGTTTTGTTTTAATGTCTAGAGTTTTGATAAAACAGGATCTCTCTCCAGATTGGCAACGCGAATATGGAGATTGGGTTCTAAAGTACATTAAATCGTCGTATTAGTTATACAAAAATATTCTCAATAGTGGTCTACCACCACCCCTACTATATGATATCTCATTTTGAAAAACGTGGTCCAATCGTCAATAATCTTTTGTTGCTTATCGGTCAAATCATCAGTGTACCAAGGATCTTCGCCTTCTGGCAACTTCAACTTGTTCAACCCCAACATTCTGCTCGCGTCTTTGCCAACGAACGCATGATACCCTTTCCCTGGGCCATAGCTTTTGACATTGGCTGTCACATCGTAAATATATCCTCTAATCGCCACATACAACTTTGGCTTCTCTGTGCCATTATACTGGGACAACTGGGTACGGGTGAATATCGGGAGATCATGTATGCTCAACTTCTCATTCTCCAAGAATATCTCAGTTGGTTCCTGGTGTTTATCGCCAAATGCCATGATATTATCAAAACAACAGCTGTGGTTGGCTGGGCTTGTAAAAAGCAAACGAATCGGGGAGGCTATTTTTTTTAACCTTCGTATAGTGTGGAGTCCAGTGCTTGAGAACTCTTATTTTTTTCTTTGCTTGGTCGTCGTATTCCAGGGAAGAATTGCCTGAAGCGGTAGGACGCCAAACTTTAGCACTATGTCCTGCAATTGCATCTTGTCATTAGAAGTAAACTCAGAGAGCTGCTGGAGTCCATTGATGATCTTAAATGTTGATGATTCCACCAGTAAATCCTTCCTAGAGATTCTCCTACGCAAGTTTAGTTATTGCACGACGATGTGTGTTGTGCCTGTTGGCAGGAAAAGTTTTTCTGTTGTAGACAAAAAGCAGAGGAAGTGCTTCTAATACGATAGCACTTGCAACCACCACCACATCACAAGATAATGCAATGGTAAGTGAATAACACGTCTTTATATAACCGTTACATCCTTGAACAAACATTACTAACTTTTATACTTTTCTTAGAACGAAGGAACAGAAAAATACCCACCAAATATACAAAAGTTGTTCCAAGCAAAACCACCTTTCCGACACATCGAACCCATAGACTACCCACCTGAACAGCGAAGAACAACCTCAATAAGTCCTATATCGTCTGTCAAGGAAGCAATAAACGAGTACATTGCCTCAGAACTACCGAGTCACGAGAAGCAAACTAGAGCCAAATCAAAGAAGTCATCGAAAATACTTCAACATAAACAAAAGGAACTCGATGCCAAGGTCAAGAAAGCAGCAAAACAGGAAGATTTTCAAAGACAGTTGGACGATTGGAACGACCCAGCTGTGTTTGCCAAACTAGAACGTGAATTCATGAAAGACCCACTCAAGACGGTGTTCATAGCAAGATTGGACTACAGTTTGGCTGAGTTGGATATTTCCAAAGCATTTGCGAAATTCGGAGTGATCGAATCCATTCATGTGATCAGAGACCAGAAGGGTAAGTCCAGGGGGTATGGGTTTATTGTGTATCAACGAAGTGCTGATGCTCAAAACTGTGTCAATGAGCTATGCCGTACTGGACTAGAACTAGGAAACAGAACCATCTTGGTTGACATTGAAAGAAGCAGGGTCTTGAAGACTTGGAAGCCAAGGAGGTTAGGCGGTGGACATGGTGGCAGGGGCTATATGAAAGACGGCAGAGTGCTGTCTGCAGCAGCAAGTGGGAGAAGAACTCACATTGCTAATAATCCAAACTTTGGTCAGCAGCCTCCACCAAAGCAATACCAGTCAAGGTCGCACCAATCATCGTACAATGGCCCATCACACCATCAACACCAGCCATATCCATATCAACAACAATACCAACCAAGATCTTCTTACGGGCCCGGAGCAACAGTGGCAGAGACAAGGAGCGCACCAACGTCGATCAGAGACAAATACGCCAAGTACTCATCGAACGACACGGCATCCAGTAGTAGCCAACTGTATTCGTACAAGCCGGTAAGTGGAGATAGGTCAATAAGGAATATCAGAAGGAATGAGTAGTGTAGTTGTATCGTATAGGCACTCGATTAGAATACTCAGCATTTATCAGATTTCAACTGGTGATAATTGTGTCTCGCACTACAAGATGGCACCAGTACTGTGTCAAAGAGTGTGTTCTCGTTTTTTCTTCTCTTCTGTATTTCCACTCTTCACTTTTTTTCCGGTTCTCTAGAAAGCATTCTTGTTTTGTTTTCTCCTTCTCCTTCCATCCTGGAGATTGTTTATGCCAGTATAATAGATGTCCCCATAGATTCCATACATAACCGACCATGCCCAACGAAAGCCCAGCTAAAAGAAAGATAGAACCAGAGGATCTGAATTCAGGTCAATTGAAAAGAACCAAATCGATTGCTCAAGAAGATTTGAAAGAATCCATAGTAAAAGAAATCACCCAAATCTTTGAAGACCGAATTTCCAAATTGGAAGCCAGAATCAAGCGATTAGAGGAGGAGATATTAATAGATGAAGAGGAAACAAAACACGAAGACGACAAGATAGAAAAAGAAGTGGACGATGAGGCGAAGAGGCCAGAAAGAAAATTGTTGAACAAAGAACCACCACCACTTCCTCCACGAAAAGCAACCTTTGGATCAAACTCATTCAGCTTCTCACCGGGGAAGGTTACGCCCTTAAATTCATTCAATGACGTGAATACCGTGCCAAGCAGTCCCAAGCCCGTCTTTGGAGCAACAACATCGTTTGGAAGCATGGATAGACCGTCGACAAAGTCATCTTCTCCTGAACAAAAGCCCGAGTTCAAGTCACCATCCGCGTTCACCACATCACCAACTGCCACCAAAGACTCTGCTACCAACAACACCAATACTACAACCACCACATCATCTACAAATTCAACATTTGGATCTGCGTTTGGCTCCAACTCCAGATTTGGAAACGCATTCAAAGATTCGTTGAACAAAAAGTCATTCCTAGACAATGACGAGCCAGAAAAGAAAGACGATACCGTCCTGTCAACCAATAACAACGAAAACACGCCGCCAGCGAAGCCCCAAGAGTACAAACAGGTAGATTTAGCACCAGTGGAGCAAACAACTGGTGAGGAAGACGAGATATCACACTTTAATTGCCCAGCAAAAATATTCGAGTTGGACCTAGCAAAGATGAACGAGGGTTGGAAGGAGAGGGGAGTTGGCCCATTGCATTTAAACCAATCCAAGGTTGACCAGAAAAAGGTCAGGTTAGTTATGAGATCGCAAGGGTTGTTGCGTGTCGTGTTGAACTACAAGATCACCGCAGACACGGAACTATTGAAAGGCTTGGGCGCTAGTTTAACGCCTGAAAAATTCCTTCGTTTGAATTCAGTCAGCCCCGAGGGGACCCCAATTCAGTACTTGTTGAAGTTTGGATCGGGGAACTTGCGTGATGAATTGATTGAAAAGATCGAATCTTTGAAAGAGGTGATTAAGGAATAGAAGTTTTGACTTGGGACCGTATTTTGAGTTTCTTTTTTTATTGTATAAGTATTTAGATGGCACACACACATGTCTGCCACACAGGCACAGATTGAAATGTATATTAAGTTTAGTTAGTTTTTGATAAATGCAATGCTAACCACGGTAGACCCTTGCACGCCACCAAATTCAAAGCTTGGATAGTTGATCTTGTCCCATACTTTCAACCCAGTGTTGTTTGTGATTATCTTTGTGAGTTCTGGATCCGTGAAATTACATGACGTTATCAATAATATCGACCCTGGCTTCATCATTTGCTCCACCTGACTGGCGTATACCTCCATGCCGATTTTACCGCCAAATTCTTCTATAGGATCCTGGTTCAAGGCAATAGCGTCTAGGGTTCCTTTGTCTAGTAATACGTCATACTGGTTGGTCAAGAACGGACAACCCTTTTGTAACAAGTCCACTTGTTCAAAGTTAATTTCTAGTTCCGGGTACTTCTTTGCTGCCACCCCTTTGGCAAACTCCACAGAGTCAGGCGAGTAGTCGATACCAGTGTACTTGAAAGTCTTTTCACCTGTTTCATACTCATAGTCTATATCATCCAGCAACTGGAACAAAAGATGTCCGTTGCCAGTTCCCAAATCCAACAAGGAAATGCTTGGGTTGGGCAGGAGCGCTTCTGGCAACTCGTCATTGTTTAATTTATCGATCAAGAACTGAATCATCTTTGATTCAGCATCAGAATCATCAAACCAACATTCTCCCGTGTCTTCTTCATTGTCCTTGAAATTCTGCTGCTCTTTCTTGTAGAAATTATTCCAGCTGTTTAGGTGGGGGTGTTAGTTGTTGTCTGGTCAGTTTTCAAAACAAAGCTGCAGTATACATACTATTCCTGGGTTCCTAGTTTAGACGAGTTCAATCTAATGTCTTCAGTCATTTGGGGAGGTGTGGTGTGGTAGACCGATGACCGTAGTGAAAAATTTGAACTTGTGTCGAGCGCAGAAAAATTATGGTACGGCCTCCGCGATGACTGTGGGACCGAGACAGTGGCGGTAAATCACAAGGAAGATGGACACACTTAATGTCACCTTTCACTGCTTTCCAACTCATCGAATAACTCAACCAGTACTAGAGAGTAGTTATAACAGATCAGGGAAGTAACAAGCTGACATGTCGCTTCCCCTGACTGTTAATCACATAACGCCCTTGGTTGCGCAACACGCGTTTATGTAACGACAAAAAAATTGACAACAACCGCGTTCAATATTTTTCGAAATCACCATTCCTCTTTCACATCGACAATAATGACTACATCGCCAATCGCAATGAGTTCGACACAAGGTGGCAGTAGCGATGTTGAAATCACAGAAGAGATTCATGTCACGAAACCACATCAACAGAATGGCAGCAACGACATTGAAGTCATAGAGAACGAGGCTGCCACAGAACAACAACAAGAGGAAGATACTTCACCGATCGATGAAAACACTGAAAATAACTATCGTGTTTGGAAAAAGAATACTCCACTATTGTATGACTACTTGTCTACAAACACTTTGCTTTGGCCGTCATTGTCAGTGCAGTTTTTCCCAGACATCACCCATGTTAATGAAGCGGATGGCAGTGGCAAGGACGAAGATGATATAATTTCCCAAAGAGTGCTTCTTGGGACCTTCACCTTGGGTCAGGCCATAGATCACATCAGCATTCTACAAATCCCAAGTTTCAAGAACCTCAATAAGAACATAAAGATAAGCAAACTAGACTTTAACCCAGAGAAGGAAGAATTAGAGTTGTCCACGTCGTCGGTTCTCAAAACCAAAGTCTTGCAAAAGATCAACCATCTCGGCGACGTCAATAGAGCTAGGTATATGCCACAGAAGCCAAACATAATAGCGAGTGCCAACAACTTGGGCGATTTGGTGATATATGAAAGAACAAGGCATAAGAGCTTCAGGAATACAATGCTCGACGACACAGAAATGAGTGAAGTGCAGATGAAATTGGGCAACAAACATATCCCGTCAACAGCTGATATCTTTGCCATTGACTGGAATCAAAACGAAGAGGGTTTGCTATTAAGTGGAGACATGAATGGGATTATAAACCTTTATGATTTGACCAAGTACGAATCACAGACTTTGCATGAGTCAAAATACTGGGAGAACAATGCTATTGGCATAAACGACATCGAGTGGCTCCCAACGCATGATTCCTTGTTTGCTGCTGCTGATGATGCAGGGAATATCAAGGTGTACGATATCAGAGCAGGCAATGCCATTGTCTACAACAAGAACATAGGCAATAATGTCAACAGTATTGCTCTTAATCCAGAGTACTCGGCTGGATTGGCATCAGGGGACAATCTCGGAGTGATAAAGACATGGGATCTCCGAAACTTTGACTCCCCACTTGGAGAGATAAACAGCCACGCCGATCCCATAACTCAATTGAAGTGGCATCCCAAATTCCATAATGTCATCGGTTCTTCATCTACAGATCACCTGGTCAAGTTGCACAATGCTGCTAACAACTCTACAATATTCTCACACTTGGGTCACATGCTAGGCGTGAACGATTTCGACTGGTCATTTGCAGACGACTGGATGGTTGCCAGTGTGGCGGATGACAATTCCTTGCACGTTTGGAAACCTACGCATACCGTAACAAGTCAGTTTGAATAGTTAACAGATATGTATATTTATATCTTTCTTTAATGTGTATAAATACTGCATAAGTATGTATTTTTATTCCATTCAAACCGTCTCAGCCAAAAGCTTCGTTATATAAAATCTATCTACTTTTTAGCAAACAATTTTTCAATTTCACTGAGAGATTCGGCCAAAACCTTGTCTTGGAACTTTGGGTTTTCAATTTCCTTGTTGACCTTTTCAATGACTTCCTTGGCCAATTGCTCTTGTTCCAATTGTCTTTGTTGTTGTTCAAATCTAACCCAGGAGTCCAAGACAGACTTGGCTTCGTGGGCGACAGCCAACTTTTGCTTCAAGACGAAAGAATCAGCTTCGTATTGGGCGGTTTCTTTGGACAAAGCAAACAAGTCTTCAGTGGTAGAAACAACGTTCTTCAATTCAGAAACGGCCTCAATTCTCTTGTTGACAGCTTCAATGTGGTTGGTTCTGGATTGGTTCAAGATGTCACTGACCTTCTTAACTTCACCATCGGCCCATTCAGTGTACAATGGGGCGACGAATTTGGCAACTAAACCTGCAAAGGTGGTGAAGGTGATAAGTAAGATGGTTTCATCGTGTATAATAAATAATCCATTGGAGATACCGTAGATGGCAGCGGCCGCGGAAGTGGCCAAAACACCGGTCTTGGACAACAAGCTGTTGCCTGGCAATGCGTCAATGATGGAATTGGCCTTTTGTTTTGGGTCAACTGGGGTTGACAAGTATCTCAAACCAATTGGAGTTTGACGTAAAGTCATTCCCATGGCTGGTCTAGCACTTCTCAATGCAATTCTGTTAATCATGGACATGGTCGGGAATAGTTATTGCTTTGAGCTAATGAAAAGTTTTCAACAACCTGAACAGTAGGGACTGGGTTTTTTTTTTTTCCTTTATTACTTTTCGATTTTCTAGTGTACATTTTTCTGTTGGTGGGTTTCGGACAGGCGAGAACGAGAAAGGAATATGATTGGAAGATGCTTGACTTCCTAATTAGGAAGTATGCTACATAATTATAGAACATAAGAAAGAGATACCAAACGCTCATTACTCATTCCTGTGCAAGCCGATCTTGTATGATCCTGTTGATGGCTCTATTGGTTCGTATTTCAGCTTTATGGTAGTAAAGCTTTAAATCATCCCTCATATCCTTCGTGTATGATACTTTGTGGTTTTCAGGCTTGTCATCGTCTTCCAATTCAATATCGGAGTTGCTATGCAGTTCTTCCTGCTCGTCTGATAGTGCCTGACGACCTTCAGCCTGAGTCTGAGATACTTGCTGATCATGTTCTTTATCCTCTCCAGTTTCTTTCGATAGTAGTTCATCTTGTGGTTGATCTTCTGTAGTCAGCACTGGCTCTGTCGTTTCCGTAGGGGAGGATTCCTGCTTGTTAGCATCCTTATTCGACCTGTTCTTTCGTAATGCAGCTAATCTGGCTCTCCTATCTTCTGACATTGTTTGTGGTGTGGATGGGGAGGGAAAAGTAGTGAAGGGCGATATGAGATCAGAATTTTTTGTGTTGCAAAGTTTTCTGCTTTTCTTCTTTTCTTGACCACCAAGGACAACCATGTCATTTTTAAACAGTTTACAGCTGTTTCTCGAACATGAAGATGTTTCAGATGATGGTATTTATTAACCGAGAAAGGTGAATTGTATGAGCGATTTGTTTACTAATCAAATTCTCTGGAAGAAATTGATGAAAGTATTACGACTTCGTCAACAAGAGGACAGCCAACCTACACCGGGAAAAGTAGCAGTCCAACTGCCACTACAGCTCATGCTTCTCCTCAAATATGGGAAGATAAGAAGGCGGACAGAAATTTCAGGATAGCATCCCAAGCTGTGCCCACTGTTGTACCCTATTTTAGTCAGTTAGCTTCCCAGGAACCACGGCAACCACCACTGCTGCTTCCAATCAAGTCAAGGCAACCGCTAGCCGCAAAGACAAACTTGAACCGGTTCCGATACTCAGCAAAGGAGACCAAAATCCAACAGACACCTCAAACAACACCTAATCCGTTTCTGGTACGACTTGGGGTGGACGTTCTACCGTATGACCACCGTTGTGTATTTCCATTCAAGGAGTTTAACGAGATGCAATCAAAAGCATTACCCATTGTGTATAACTCCCAAGCAAATTGCGTTATTAGTTCTCCAACGGGTTCAGGTAAAACTGTGCTATTCGAATTGTCTATATTGAGAGAGTTTTCCAATTGTCTGGCGGACCCGGACTTCAAGGTTCTTTACTTGGCACCAACCAAGGCATTGTGCAGTGAGAAGTTGGAAGACTGGAACAAAAAGTTTGCCCACTTGAACATAACCGTGGGGATATTGACTGGAGATAGTACGTTTAAAGAAGCAGAGAATGTGAGAAAGTCCAACATCATAATCTCAACGCCGGAGAAATGGGATATGATAACCAGAAAATGGAAGGATTATTCCAAGTTGTTTGGATTGATCAAGCTATTACTTGTCGATGAAATCCATATTTTGAAAGACACCAGGGGGTCAACTTTGGAAGTTGTGGTGACAAGGATGAAGCGTATATGTATTGGTTTGAGAATCCTTGCCATATCTGCTACTGTTGCTAATGCAGAGGACATTTCTAAATGGATTAAATTGGATGATGAGTCCTCATTACCAGCAGAAACGCTATGCTTTGGAGAAGAGTTCAGAGCGGTGCAATTGTTCAAGATAGTTTACGGTTACAAACCAAACAGCGATAACGACTTCCAGTTTGACATGCTCTTGAACTCTAAACTAATTGAAGTGATTAATCAACATTCCAAAGGTAAGCCTGTGTTAATTTTCTGTCCCACACGTAATAGTTGTCAAGGTACAGCTAAATTCTTGTTCAACAATTTGAATGGAAGTGGTGGGGCACAGCTCAAGTTGAAAGACCACGACGATGCCACCTATGCAGCTAAAGGGATTGCGTATCACCACGCTGGGTTAGTGTATGCTGATAGAAAACAGATAGAGAATGCATTTTTGAATGGTGGCTTGAAAGTTCTTTGCAGTACGTCAACGTTGGCGGTGGGTATCAACTTGCCAGCCTATTTAGTGATCATCAAGGGCACCAAGTGTTGGGCAGAAAGCTGTTTCCAAGAGTACGCAGAGACAGATATTTTGCAAATGGTGGGCAGAGCAGGACGTCCACAGTTTGAAAGTGAAGGTGTTGCCGTCATCATGACTACCGCAAAACTCAAATCAAAGTACGAGCGTTTGGTCAAAGGCACAGAGAAAGTTGAAAGCAGTCTTCATTTGAATTTCACAGAACACTTGGCAGCTGAAATTGCGGTTGGCGTTATTAAGAATGTCGACGACGCTTTGGTTTGGTTGAAAACAACTTACTTGTACGTCCGGTTCGTGCTGAATCCAGGGTATTATGCATTGCAGATTCCGAAAAGCTCAGATCCTGAAGAAACGTTGACTACATTCTGTCGCCAACAGGCTGATGCTTTGCGCAGGGAGAAGATGATAACTATGGATGAGTCGCAGAGTTACAAAATCACCCCCTATGGTTACTCCATGACAATGCATTACATTTCGTTTGGAACTATGACGAATATGGTACACGCAGGAGCAAAGTTGTCTACCAGTGAAGTGTTGAACTTGATTGTGAAATCCACGGAATTCTCTGATCTCAAATTGAAACATCAAGAGAAGCGACTATACAGGGAGATCAATAACTCGCCAATCCTCAGGTACCCTTCTAAACTGAAGGAACTTGCTCACCATGACAAAGTTAACCTCATTATTCAGTTTGAGCTAGGTGGACTAGAGTTTCCTACCTACAATGGCGCAATGAAGTTGCACTCAAGTTTTTTAGGTGACAAGTTTTATGTATTCAAACACATCTACCGACTCATGATGGCGTTGTTAGAGGTTTTTATCGAGAAGAAGGATGCTGCCTCGTTGAACAGTCTGAATTACTTGTTGAGGTGTATAAACGGCAAATGTTGGGAGGGCTCGCCGAATGAGCTTCGACAATTGGAGGGAGTTGGTCCTGTAAGTGTCAAGAAGTTTTGCAACCATAACGTGCTAAGTTTGGAAGACACGAAATCCTTGACCAATACTCAAATTGAGTATTACCTTGGGTTGAAGACTGGTGCTGGAAGTAAAATCAAGAAGAATATCCAATCTTTACCACAACTAAGTTTGAGTTTTGTATTTGACGATGAAAAGTTGAACGCTAATCATGATGGAGTTTGCATATCTATGACAGTGACAATTGATGTGTTGAACGCGACGGCAGCTGCCAATTGGAGAAACAAATTGGTATACATACATCTCATCACTGATACTTCGTCGGGGGAGCTTTTGGATTTCCGTAGAATACCCATCTGCAAATTCAAAAATTCAGGATCAAAGTCATATCAAGTGAGCGGAGAGATCACCAACTTGAATATGAACGTTCGTTGTCATGCTTCTGCTGACTGCATTGCCAGTGTCCAAACACGTTCAAGCATCTCAGTCCATTCCCATTTGAGTGAGTTCACTCTTATGAATTTTGCTCAAAGGATTGAAGAAGTGGATTTCACAGAACTGGACGAAGACGACAATGATGTTAAGAAATTGTTCAGCATCGAGCCGAAAACAACTGAAAGTACACTCAAGATCGAAGTTGTTGATTTAAATACAGAGCTGGACAAAGAAGTTCAAGAAAATGAGGTGACTGCAGCTACTCAATGTGAGCCGCAAGAACATGTCATAAGTTCACAGCGAGAAAGACCCCCCAATGATCGTAAATTGCTACCCAATGGCAATTATGAGTGTAACCATTTCTGTAAGGATAAACTGAAATGCCGCCATTTGTGTTGTCGGGAAGGCCTACCCCCAAAAGCAGTGAAAAGGCGACCCACTGAACCTGAACACATGGAAGAACCAGTTGCTCAGCCAAGCAAGGAGGTCTCAACTGCATCAGCTGCGAAGCGTGTGAAGACACCAGAAGCTGTCGTTGAAGAAGTGAAGAAAGCAAAGCCACTAGCTAAGAAGTCACTAAAACTAAAACGAAAGAACGTTCCTTTCAAGAGGACTCTTTTTGATGATTCGGACCCGGAAGAGATTAGCTCAATTGATGCAATAATGCAATATGGGGTTCACAAGAAACAGAGGAAACTCACTGAAAGAAAGATCTTTAGTATTGATAAGCCCGAGCAACAAGGTATAGGGCCAGGAGAACGTGAACAGGAAGAGAGCATAAACTCCGAAGCGGCTAATATCTTGGATGAGAGTATATTTGACGATACAGTGTGGCTTGATGATCTTGAAACGCCCCAACAAAAGGCAAAACCACCAGTAGTGAATCCTCTGGTGATGAGTGACACAGATTCATTGTTCCAGTATGAATGTACAGATTTGGATGCACCGCAGATAGAGCTGGCAAACCCGCCTATTGACAAACGACCAATACAGAAGGAATCGCCAAAGCAAGAATACAACAAGGAGATGCTACAGGAAATACTTGGTTTCGATTTAGATCTAGATTTGTGAATTATAAAGTACATATGCTGATCGTCTTGCTACACCTTGTTCATGGATTTCCTTTCTTCCTTAAACTTGGTAGATCTTTCTCTTATTCTTGGTTTCTTAACGTTACCTTTGCCCTTCTTCAGTCCTTTGATACCTTTGATGTTTTCACCTTTGGTGGCTCTTTGACCTTCTAAGATAGTCTTCTTTGCTTTACCAAGAGTTGATCTGTCGGCCTTACCTAAAACATTCTGAGCTCTACCCAATTTAGTCTTTTGAGAATCGGTCAACTTTTGCTGTGCCTTGTTAGCAGCAAATCTCTTCTTCTGGTTGTCAAAGTGGTTTGGAGACATCAAGGACGGTTTAGCAGTAGATTTTGCTCTTGAGATACGCAACTTACGGCCCTTCTTTGTGCTGCCTTCGACTGTCATTGGCTTATCATTCAACAACAATGCCTTATTGACCGACAATGTGTCTTTAAACTGCACCAAGGCAAAACCTTTACCCAAGTTTGTCTTGGAATCACGGATAATTCTCACCGACTCTACATCGTTATCAAGTTTGCTGTTGAAGTACTTCCACAATGCTTCTTCCTTCTCTTCGAAGTCTAAGTTACCGACGAATATAGTCTTCTTGTTGTCCTTAGGAGCTGGATGAGCAACGTGGTCAACTCGAAGATGGTGGTCTTCAAAAACAGTAGCATTCAATTCTTTGGCAGCTAACGAGGCTTGTTTCTCCTTGTACACGATATATGCATTCACGGAGTCTCTTGACTTGTGCAAGTTCTTCTTAGCGAAAGCCACTTTTCTTGGTAAGTTTTCATCAAAGGAAATAGATCTGTATCTGATGGATTCAATCTTACCATAGTGCTTGAACAATTTCTTGAAAGTTCTTTCCATGGCCTTGGATGTTATGATGTCTGCTGGAACATTGCCCACGAATATGGTTCTGTCGGCTTTCTCCAATTCAGCTTCTTTGAAGTCGATGGTGGTTGCAGCTTTGGCTTTCTTGGATTTGTCCTTGTCGGTTTGCTCTTCATCTGAGTCTTTCTTTTCTTCGTCTTCTTGTTCGTCCTGTTTGTTTTCGCTCAACAATTTGTCAAAGTATTGGGATTCCAAGTCTTCGTTATCGTCCTTCTTCTTAGACTTCTTGACACTAACCTCTTCTTCTTCATCTTCTTCGTCTTCATCCTCGTCCTGGTCGCTTTCTTCAGACTCACCCACTTCTTCCTCGTCCTCCTCTTCCTCTTCCAGCTCCTCTTCAACTTGCTTAGATTTTCTGCTCTTTTTAGTTGGTCTGGATTCTGGGATTTCTATAACGGTTCTCTTCTTATTGAGTAATTCATCTTTGGAAACTGGACCATCGGCGGAGTTCCTGAACAATTTGTCAACTGTACTATCTACCTTAGCAGGTTTCCCGAACAAGTTTGCAAAACTAGACATGGTTTGGTTGTGAAAGTTTAGTTTATCTAGTATTGATCCCTATAGGAAAAAGTTGCAAGAGATGAGTTGTACTAAGAGCGGGAAAAAAAATCCTTGGAGTACAAGAGCTTAACCCGACTGCTTTTTTCTTTACAACCAACCACTCAACCACACTTTCTTTAGGGATATCTATTCCTAGCATCAAAGAGACCTCTTCAAATAGATCATGGAGTTGATGATGGTCAGACTAAACTAGGGATTATTCTTTTTCTCCCGGGGTTCTTTTTGACCACACTCCACACATTGCTACAGCCAGCCCATCCCCTCCCCTTCCGGCGTAAGGTTTTCCACGGAATACTTCATACGGCGCTCTTGGTTCTTGGTTGGTCTGTTGAACAAACCCATGGGGAGTAATTAGAGCCACTCCAGGCATACTTCTGTTTGTACATTATCAGCACCGATTGCTATTGGCGTATGAGTGGGTGTGCTGTAAGTTTTATCTCTGATTCTCCCTCCCTTGTCTGGGTGGTTTTGTGACACCTTTGTTGTGTTTGTGTTGGTGGGATACAGAAAATAAATTTCCTCATTTGTTGGTACAACAACACGCACTCTCCCTCTCTCACTCACACTCACACTCACACTCACACACTCTAACTAAGTGCTCCTCTCTCGCTCTCTCTTCAGCGGTAACAGACAGACAGACTGAGAAGAAAAAAATCATCAATCAACAATACAAAAAAAATTCAGAAATACAAAATTCCCATACATTTTTACTCTTTCTCCTTTCTTTCTAAATCACTTTGATACTTTTTTCAAGACCCGACTATCCATCCCATATTTCAGTTTTATTTATTTACTTCCTCCTCCAATTCCCACCACAGTGCAGTTTTTTCATCCCGGATAAGTTTTCTCCCGATTTTTCTGCCTATCCCACAATCAGACAACCGGAGAAAGAACCAAGCATCACCAGCAACAGTTTTTAAACCAAGGAAGCAAAGAGAAGAAGATAACTGTGCTAAGAGCAACCTGAAGTGATACATATCTCCACATAGGCACCATTCTCCGCTACCCCCAACTGTATCACTATTTTCATCTCAGAGAAATCTCCGGCAGCAAGGAATCATTTTTTAAATGGCAATGACTCAAGCAGAGACGGAAGTCAAGAATCCAGACGCGGTGGACAACATCCCCCTCCCTCCTCCACTTGAGAAGAGCACCGCCTTGAATGGAGATGGGGAGTCGGACCAGACATCGAACCAAGTGGAGAATCTCACCATGGGCAAGGACTCACCACTAAGCGACATTACAACATCGCCAGTGCCCTTTGATTTATCATTACGCGAAGTCGATGGTGAGATTCAGAGCACTATCTACAACATTGAAAAATTATTAGATGAACAAGAAGAGGAAGCCAAACAAGAATCCCAAAAGCGAGACTCCATAGAACGACTGGAACGTGCTGTCGAAGAAGTGTTGAAGGAGATGGAAAATGGGCCGGAATCCAAACCGGAACTGCGTCTGGCGCTGGCACTAAAAAAAGAGGGCGAGCGACCAAAACAATCCGACGGAGAAAAGCAACCACAGCAAGATAACAATGCAACCAACAATAAGGATGACCTAGATAACAATAACGTCAGTGAGGATATGAAGAACAAAGACAGTTATGAAAGTTCCGAGTTGAGTGATTTGGATGAGAACCAATCTGAAGCAGAGACTGATAAGATGGACTTTTTGGATGAAATGGATACTGTTCACGATGAGGAGCGCCCAAGCAATGGGCTATCCGATTTGCAGACTTTATCACAGTTGACAGAAATGGCCAGACTAAAAGACATGGATTCTGATTTTGGAGATGACGAAGATGATGACGAGGATACCGATCGCCCTGAACCTGTTTTGAATGGAGGCAACGTGAGATCCCCAGAAAATGGCGCATCACTAAAGAGACCGTTGGAGGATCACTCTGAAACTAGTTCTAAAAAGTCGAAACACATGAAAACTGAGAATGGCAAGAAGGTCGACGCGAAACCAGTAGAACTAATAGAGTTGGATGGCGACGGAGCAGAAGTCAAACACGAAGAAGAAGAAGGAGAAGGAGAGGAGGATGATAATGGCGCTGAAGCCGAGCCAGAGGATGAAGGTGACCTCAACGATAATGAAAACGAAGAGGAAGGTGAGCATGACAGCGAGCAAGCAGAAAAAGCTGGCGATAAGCTGAAAGATGTTGAGGTAGCAGCCGCTGACAAAGAAGCAGAAGTTGCGGAGGACGAAGATGAGGTCGATATCAACGAGCAAAGAGCACATGCCATTGAAGAATTGATTGCTATTGAATCGAATTTCGCCGAGCTTCGTGATAAGTTGTTCAAAGACAAACTCTCCCTACTAGAACGTGAACTCCAATTATGTCTTGAAGGTTCCCATCCAGAATTGTCCAAGATTTACGGTAAGATTAATGGCTTTTACCAAGACGGTCTTCGGTTGGCCAATGCAAATTTGTCATACAAACTAAAATGTGTTGATAAGGAGACTATTGCTACTAGAACCTCGATACACCAGAATTTTATGAGAAATTTGATAGACACAAAGAACCTGATGATCACGGACACCACCTCGCTATGGTACAAGATTAACAAGGAACGTAACCAATTGGATCAATTGGTGCCCGATTTCAACTATTCCGCCATCCCTGCTATACCTAATGTCACGGTGCTGTTGGAAGATACGCTACCGAATGGATATATTGAAAGCGCGTCCGAACCACCAATACCAAAGAAGTTGCTCAAACAAAACACTTTGATCAAGTTGGTGCAACAACGCAATAGCATAAATGAACAATTGGGCATATTGAATGGCTTAGTTGAGTTTCATGGGTTCCCAAGTGCTGTCAATTCTGCATTGGACGAAGACATACCGAGTGATATTGCCAACGAATTGTTATTAAAGAGAGCTAGCGATGAAGAGATCAACGAGGATTTACGAGCCATGGGGATATCCACTTAGAGATTGTGTGTTTTTTTTGGATTCCACTGCAGCTGCTGTTATTATTATATGTACTTGTAAGTATTTATTCCATTTTGATTTTTTTACATTTCAATCAAAAAATATAAATGTGTATTATACTGGTAAATGTGGTTTCGCAGTGTGAGCCGTGGCTATGAGTTGGTCTCCAACCGTTGGCGATAATTCCTGGGCGTAACTGCGGTCTGGAAAACCCGAAAAATGTGCACGAACAAACTCTGGTTGAACAAAATCAAATAGGCGTCAACAACAAAAAAAAGAAGCCAGACAACACACTAGCGAACTTGACGACAACTACGAGAAATACAATTGCCAATGGTTGAAGTGTCATTAACAGTTGGCAAATTAGATGCTTCGTTAGCATTGTTGCTAACCAAGGATCACCATTTGATTGAGTTCCCAACGATCTTGTTACCCAACGGAGTCAGAGCCGGTTCGATAATCAAGATCAAGTGTGACCAGGACTTTGAAAGTGAAAAAGAAGAAGCGGCCAAGTTCAACTCAATTCAAGAAGAAATCTTGAATACTTTTGCTACAAACTTGCCTGAACCTCCAAACTTGAAAATCAAGAACGTTACACAAACTTCGTGCGTTTTGGAATGGGATAAATTGAACTTGGGTACTTCGAACTTGAAGAACTTGATCTTGTTTAAAGATGGAAAGAAGTTGGGTTCTATTCCTCAGCCATTGAGTAATAGAACGTCGAAATTGTCGGGTTTGCCAATAGATAAATCTTTCAAGGTGCAGTTACGATTGGATACCACCGCTGGTGTCTTCTTGTCCAATGAAATCGAAGTGACAACTCATAAAATGACAGACTTGTCAGGGATCACAGTGTGTCTTGGTGATCTCACTCCAAATGATCAATTCAACAAACAGGATATTGAAGATACTTTGAAGAACATGGGCGCTAAATTCCCTACTCAGACCCAAGTTAAGGTGGATACGACCCATTTCCTTTGTACTAGAGAAAACAAACAAAACCCAGAATATGTGAAAGCTAACGATATGAATATTCCAATTATTAGACCAGAATGGTTGAAAGCTTGTGAAAGAGAGAGGAGAATTGTCGGGGTTAGAGATTTCTATGTCAAGGAATGTGTCTTGCCTGATTTGTTTGCTAAGAACTACTGGCAAAAGAATAATGCTACTGCTGCTACTGCCGCTGCCGCCGGTACTACAAATGATGCAACAGCAGAAAACGAGAATCCACCAGTGCCTGAAAAGGAAGTGGAAAAGCCAGCTGCTGAAGAACCTGCTGGTACGAAGTCCGCTGCGGAAGTGCCTGTTGAAGAACCAACTAAGGAAGAGGAAGCCGCTAAACCAGAAGAAACCTCTAACGAAGGAGAAGAACCAGCTAAAGAAGAGGCAGCCGCTAAACCAGAAGAAGAAGCTCCCGTTGAGCCAGCTCAAGCTGCTGAAGTGCAATCAGATACTCCAAAAGACACAGAAGAACCTGCCAAAGAACCTGAGGCGGACTTGACAGAAGCTTCAGCACCACTAGAGGAGAAAGAAACTGAGCCAGGAGTACCTGTTATAAATGTGGAACCAGCTAAAGAAGAGAATCTTAATGAAGAAGAAGCTGAACCGCTTGATGTCGAAGAAGCTGAACCGCTTGATGTCGAAGAAACTAAACAAACTATCGATGACGCCTTTGATTCTGTCCCACTCGAAGATGAGAATGTTGCCATAGAAGAATCTAAACCTGTTGAACAAGAAGCTAGAGATGGTGATTTAGCCGAAACAAAAGACGCTGAAACAGCCCCAGTGATTGGCAATGGTGACAATAAGGAGAATGAAGAAGAAAACGGCGAGGAAAACGGCGAAGACGACGGCGAAGAAGTTGATGACGGTGATGAAGAGAACGAAGACGAGGCTGCACCAAATGAAGGCACACCAACGCCAGCTGGAGATAAAAAGAAAAAGAAGAAGAAGAAGAATAAGAACAAGGGCAAGAAGTAATGGCTCTAGACAGTTTTCTTTTCGATAATATGTATTTTACTTGAAGAAATATAGAAAAAAAAAGAACGTCACTTATAAAAACTGTCGTAATTATCTATGCGTAATAATGATAACAATCTTTTCCGAGAATCAAATAGTAAACCAATCAAACCCTGAACTGAAGCAACTCGTGCTCTACTCGCCGAATAACCTTCTGACTTTCTTCAAAATGGAGTCCTTTTCAGGATCGTAAGGATGGTCTTTCGAAGGAATTTCCAAAATTGCTGGGAATGCATTCGTATAGTTGTCAACCTTGTACCTAATCAAGTCAGCCAAGTGCTGGTTGATCAACAAAATAGCGATATCGTCTCTGGTAGAAGTGAATTCAGTGAAGGCGTCTTCAATGTGTTCAACGGTGGTTTTGCCTGGGATAACAGTCAAGAAGTTTGTTTCCTTGCCTGGTTCGTTGGAAATCTGCCCAATTCCGGCTAGGAGAAGACCCGTCACTGTGTCCTCGTCAGCAATTGCCGCCAACAACTTACGCTTGCTCATGGATTCACTCATGGTGGGTAGCTGCGTCTTGTGGTTTGTGGTTAGAAGAAAGGGACGAACAACGACGATTAAATTAATTAACGCTGTCTCGCTCGTTTTTTTCTCCTCTGTGGTCTCCCGCTCTCTCGCGCTTTCGCTGTACAGTACGATTTGAAAAATCGATTACGCTGCTTCAAATTTTCTCCCACCTGTTTCAACATCAACAAGATCCCACCCTTTCGACAGCCAGTATTCCGTCGATGATCAGGACACTTTTTGCAAGAACGCCAGCTAGGATGGTGCGCAGCCCACTTCCAGGAGTCGCATACATGCCTTTGAGATTTGCCGGACACTCTAAATGGGCCAATATCAGGCACGATAAGGCGAAGAACGATGCCAAGAAGAACAAAGAAGCCACCTTGATGGCCATCCGTATAGAGAGCTGTGTGCGTACTGGTGGCAAGGAGGCCAACTCGCGATTGGACCAATTGCTAGAGAAGGCCAAGTCTTTGAACGTGCAGAAGTCCCTTGTTGAAAGAGCTATCAAGCGAGGAGCGGGCGAGTTGACGGATGCTTCGCAGCAGCAGGAGGTCCAGTATGAGTTCATGGGACCCGGTGGAGTGGCGGTCATTGTTAGCGCACTTACTGATAACAAAGCCAGAACTGTGTCGTTGGTCAAGAACGCCATGAACTACTTCCCGGCCTCGTTGAGTTCGTGTGGGTTTATGTTTGAGAAAAAGGGAGAGATTATATTCATGCCCAAGGACGAAGCAGAGAGCTTTGACGATGTGTTTGAAGTTGCGTTGGAGATAGGTGCCGAGGACGTTGAAGAGGTTGAATTTGACGACGAGTTCATCCCGGACAAAAAGCACAGGTTTTATAGATTATTGTGTGAGGCGGGAGATATCAATCTGGTGGCTAATGCCTTGACTGCCAAGGGCTTCAAGTTGCACGAAACAGCAGTGAGATATTTGGCAACAGCAGATACACAGGTCCCATTCCCTGAAGACAGTTCGAAAGGGTATTTGAGAGCAATCGATAACTTGGATCAGATTGCGGATGTCACTGACTATTATACAAACATTCAGGGGGAACATGAAGAACGTATCTTGTCCTCCGTCAACTAAAACCACAGAGAACCACATGTAAATACACTCAATTGAATATATATATTTATTCATCCCCTTAGCGTCGACACTAAGCGAATCAAGAACATACAGGGGTTTCCTCCTCTTTTTTTGAAAGAATAATGCAAAATATAAAAAAACAAAAAACAAACATAAAAGTCACCAAGAAATTACTTAGAAAGGGTCTGGTCTATTGCTTGCCATCTTCGGCAGCTTTGTCCAAGACGTCGTCCAACTTAGACAAGTTGGCGTTCTTCCACAATCTCAATTCTTTGTCGTAGGCAAAGTGTCTGTAGGTGAAAAAGACACCCGAGGCGATAGCGACACCGACGGCAGCAAACAATGGGGTCAATTCAACTGGGTAGGTGAACTTTGGCTTAGCGTTTTTGGCACTGTTCAATAAAATTCTGGTTGGGATCATTGTGTGTGTGTGTGAATAGGTGGGATGCTGATGGGTAAGAAAACGTGTAATTGAAACTACTGGTTGATGAATGGTTCTATTTTTTTCTTTGTCTCTCTGACCCTCTCTCTGTGCAAACTCACTCTGGCTGCCTCACATTTTTCATCATGTCATTTCGCAAACAAAAACCAATCGATTTTGGTTGGCTAGTTGCCAAACGGCAGTGCTTACATGCAGGAACATTCAACTCGTGTGTGCCTAATTATCTAGTCCAGTCTAACAAAAGTCTATATTACCATCTATTTATCCAGTCTTTCATAGTGTCGTAAACCAACCAGCTCACCGCCATCGAGGGCACGATCTTGTACAAGTTGGCGGTCAACCCCTTGTAAGCACCAAAGAGCCCTTCGTTGGTGAAAATCGAGTACAATGCATGTGCCACAGATCGGTACTGGAACCCTAATTCACCACCAGCCATGCTTGCCACTTGGTACCTCTTCCTCAAGACGTCCAAGGGGTAGATCAACACCCCACCTACAAAACTACTGAAGGCACCAGCAGATAACTTCCAGATCGGGTTGGAGAAATCTTTAGGCGAGTCGTCCATGTACTCTCTTAACTTCTCGTAAAGGGCAAAGTTTATAGCAACATAAGGGGCCACCCCCAATGTAGTCGGTATTATGCCTCGGTACAACGCCAAGAACCCACCTTCGTTCTTATACACGTCCTTCAAGGTCTCCATGACTTTGGGTGCCCTGGCCAACTTCCCCTTGTTTAGTTTGTTCAAAGATGCAGTCTGCACGGTGATTCTAGCACGGACCAAGTCCAACGGGTAGGTGACGGCAACGGAGACAATCCCACCGATCGAACCCGCTATCAATCTCTCGTATCCGTTTATCTGGTTCCCAGGTCTTGGGTTATACTGCAACATGAGATCCTTGCATTTCTCAAATGTAGCAAACTGCACGGCACTGTAGGGGAATATCCTCACACAGTTCAACAAGTTGCCTCTAAATAACCCTCGCCAGCCTTCCTCGCGGTACATCTTGAATATTGTGGGGAACATTCCCTGGTATGCCTGTTGCGCTCCCGGTCCTTGCAACTGAAGCAAGATCTTGGCTCGCTCGAATGGCGAGACTACTGTTCGTGAAATAGCCCCGGCCACACCACCAGCTATGAAGGATGCATTGGAATCGTTCTTGATGAATAGCTTGAGATCGTGTAGAAGGTGTGTGGGTTCTGTGGTTTTAGACATGGATTGTTGTTTGATCTTGAAGTCCTCCATGGTGGTCTAGCTAAGGGAATGTGTGTGTGCTGCAACAGCTTTCAACGCTGCGAAATAAATAGGAGCAAGAAGGTGAATAAGTAGAAACTGGTGTAAATATCGAAGTGTTGTGGATAGCCAAAGCCGTTAAAATTTTTTTTGTATGTGTGGGTTCTCGGTTGATAGGCGCCAGATTTGGATTTCCCTGTGAGAGCATACAAAGAAAAAAGAGATTCCGTCTGACGCGCCGGCGGGTCGCACATCGGGAATGGCTCTTGTGGACTCCGGGGTACACCGCGCAAAGCACAACAATCCCAAACTCAATCAGCGCCACAAACACAACGACGCCAAGTTGGTCATAACGTTTCCTTTCTATCAGTTTTGTATATTTCATCATTAAATTAGTCTCTCTCTCTTATACACATCTAATAAGTGGACAACAACTTGTCAATGGCAGCAGCCAAGATATCAGCGTGTTTTTCTTCAAAGATCAAAGCTGGTCTCAATCTGACAGAGTCATCAGCACATCCACCAATGTTGACACCAACCGTCTTCATGTCACTCAAGAACTTGTTTCTAGCGTCAGCGTTTTCCAAAGACCAAGCAATGAAAGTACCTCTGTTCTTGCCTCTCAAGTCCCTCATGTAGGATGGGTACTTTTCGGCCAATTTTTCCAACTTGGCGTACAAGTAGTCACCAACTTCGGCGGTTCTCTTGACCAAATCATGCTTGACAATTTGCTCACCGATAGCACCAGCCAAGATCATTCTGGCTGGATCACCACACCAGGTGTTGAATTGTCTGTAGGCAAAGTTTGGAATGATTTCTGGGTCGTGGAAAAAGTAACCAGCGGATTGGAACTTCTTGGAGAAAGTAACCAAGTCTGGAGGTGGCTGCAAGTTGAATCTTTCGTGAGCCCACATGACACCAGTGGCACCAACACCAGTTTGAACTTCGTCCATGATCAACAAGGAACCGTGTTTCAAAGTAATGTCTCTCAAGCCTTGGAAGAACTCAGCAGAAGCGTGGTTGTCACCACCTTCGGATTGTATTGGTTCGACCAAAACGGCAGCAACTGGGATCTTATTTGTGGTGATGATGTCCTCAACAATCTTCAAGCACCTTTCGTCTTCCTTCTTGTTTTCTTCGGCGTATTTGTCTAATGGGTATTTGTATGATGGGAATTGGGCTTTTGGCCATTTGAAAGATGGCATGTCTAACTTGTGGATTGGTTTGGAGCAAGTGGTGGAGCCAGAAGCAAACAATCTACCGTGGAAACCTCTTTCGAAAGACAAGATGGCCAAGTCTGGGGAACCTGGAGCCTCGTTTTGCATGACAGAGGTCAATTCCTCTTGGGTGAATTGAGTCTGGTATCCTCTCTTTTGAGCTTGGTACCAGAAGAAGGCAGCCTTGAATGCCAATTCGTTGGCATCGGCACCAGACAAACCTGACCAGACCTTATCTTGGCCCTTTGGCGCAACCTTGAGAATTTCACCAACAATCTCGTTGATGTCGGCACCTGGGAAGTTACCGGTGGCTGGTCTGTCAACAATGGCTCTGATCATCTTGTCGGACTTGGCGGTTTCAATCAAAGCTGGGTTATTGTAACCCAATGGGATGGAAGCAATCTGAGCATAGACGTCCAAGTAGACGTTGCCATCAACGTCGGCAATGTAGTTACCTTGGGACTTGTCGTAGTCAGCAACAAAGTAGATACCACGGTTATCGAAAACCTTACCGATTTGTGCCTTCTCTGCGTCACTCTTAGCGTGGGAGGTGACAACAGTTGGCTCTGTTGGTTCGTTTGGGAAGTAGAAGGATGCAACGGATTTGGCAGTCATTTTTTCCTTCTGGGATAATAGAAAATTGGCTAATTGGTTGATTAAAGAAAGAAGGGAAAAGAAGAATAATCAAAAAAAAATGAATTCCTTGGAAATCCCAAAGCAATTTATAGCAACGGGAAGATCTTCACCCCTCTGCCGTAAAACTATCGGAAGTCAAGTCAGGCCAGTGGAACAATTCAAACAGAAGAAGAGAAAAAATTAGCGGCCACTTTCCCGATTTGGCCAAGGCGCGATAGCGGGTTCTTAAGGGTAAATTGCCGCTTTTGGGACTCCCGTTTCGCTTACAAAAAAAATAGGCTCCCTTGTTTGTATCTACGAGTCAAATGGTCATTTTGCCGCTTGTCTGAACTGGTTCAGTTTGTATTCTGAGAGGAGAGAAGTTACCCCATAAATTTGGAATTTTGCGTGGTGATGTTCTTGCTCTGGTGAGAGCCTTATCAGCTTGGGTTGGTGGAGTACTGCTAGCGGGGCACAACCCATAAGTCATTCTGAAGAAGATTAGGGTCCATTACCTCTAGGAGTATGGTCATCGCTCGAAAATAGGATACAAGACAGATATTGCCCTTGTGTAGCCTTCTCTTATATCCACGCTTAGGTTAGCGGGTAATACAGAACCAGGTTTATAAACATCACACAAGTTTTTCGGTTATTCGGGGTGTAATTCGCAAGTCAATAACGTCTCAAGATGAAGCTCATAGCTTCTTGTTTGCATTTTACTGCAAATTTTTGATCAAATTTATACGGAAATCAAGTTTCTGCTGAATTTATAGATCACAAAAGAAGAAGTGAGCACTTACATATCACTGACTTTCTGAATCCATTTGCAAGCTTCTTATTCTTTTTCTTTGGAACAGATCATGTCTACCCTCCCGTTAAGCTCATCACCAAGCATGTCCATACAAAATTTTTGGCCTGCATATGGACACCGGTAGGAGAAAAAATTGTGTCCAGTTACAAAACATAAACAATCTCATCTTTCCTGTATTCCAGTCTGACAATACACCTGAAAAACACCCCCCTTTGCTAACGAGTACAGCCTGTCATCATCATGTCGTACGAATTACGAGAAGAAATAGACGAAGCAATAGCTAGCATAGAACTCCAACAAGAAGACGAGAAGCAAGCAAAGGAAAACAAGGAGTCAAATGACTCTGAACTTGATAAACCAACCCAGAACAACTACGAAGGACAGACAGAAGATCCTAAGCCCAAAGACGTTGAGGATGAACTAGTCGATCCAAATTTGCCACGACGAGATGACGCGTTAGTGGATCCAGAGTTACAGCAAGAACAGCATGACCAGGAAGCAAAAGCGGCATCTGATTTGCGAGATGAAATTGACGAATTGTTTGGACAGTCCATTGAAGCTACAACAGAAGAACCGGAAGATCTGGGCGATAAGAATAATAATAAAAGAGCACATGAAGAAGAGAGGGACGAGGAACCAAGTGAAAAGAGACAAAAAGTTCATGAAGAAGAAATACAGGTGCCTCTGCTAGCTGACAAGGAGGAATCAAGCAAGGACGCACAACCTGAGCCAGCAGATAAAGAACAAGGGACAGAGAAAGAGCCCGAAAAAGTTCCAGACGAATCAAATCAAGTTGAAGAAAGCTCAGAGAAACCGCAGGAGGGAGCAACAGAAGAGCATCAAGATCAATCACAACAAGGAGAAGTGGGAGAGCAACAGCTAGAGAAGGATGCCGAAACAGAACCTACAACTGCATCTGATAAACAACCAGAGAATGAACCTCAGCAGGCCACAGTTATCAACGAAAAGGAAGATCTTGAGATGATCGCAGGCGAATTGGAAACAGCTACCGAATCCAATAAAGAAAAGCGCTCCGGAGAAGCAGAAACAGCGACGGAAGAACAGCCAGAACAAGAGAAGACAAATGGCGATAGTCATCC
The DNA here is from genome assembly GCA_030565125.1 of Candida pseudoviswanathii. Taxonomy (NCBI): domain Eukaryota; kingdom Fungi; phylum Ascomycota; class Pichiomycetes; order Serinales; family Debaryomycetaceae; genus Candida; species Candida pseudoviswanathii. The sequence goes on along the minus strand of JAJMBE010000061.1, from coordinate 42,413 downwards.
CAAACAAGATGCCCAGCAGGAAGAAGAGGAGATTGATTTTTCGGCGGGAATCCCATCGAACTCCGAATTGCTAAATACAAACACAGCATACGCGGCATACACTACACTTTCATCGCAATTGGAACAACATTCTCAGGCCAGCGCCATGTTGTCTTCAGCCACACTCGGTGCGTTGCCATTATCAATCATTGCTCCTGTCTATCTACCACCAAGAATCCAATTGTTGATAAACACATTACCGACGTTAGACAATCTAGCTACCCAATTGTTGCGTACAGTCGCTAGTAGTCCTTATCAAAAAATTATAGACTTGGCATCATCCCCAGATACCCCCGAGGGAGCAACGTACAGGGATTTGACTTCGTTGTTTGAATTCACAAAGAGGTTGTACAGCGAAGAGGACCCGTTCTTGACTGTGGAACACTTGGCACCAGGGATGTGGAAAGAGGGTGACGAGACTCCAAACATATTCAAATCCAAACAACAAAGTATAGAATCGACATTGAGAAAAGTGAACTTGGCTACGTTCTTGGCTGCTACTTTGGGTACTATGGAGATTGGTTTCTTCTACCTTAACGAATCGTTCTTGGACGTGTTTTGTCCGCTGAACAATTTGGATCCTGCCAATGCCTTGTCTAGTTTGGGAACCCTCCAAAATGGATTCCAAAGCACAGAAAACGCCATTGGAGCAAAAATTGGTAAATTGTTGAAAACCCAAGCTGGTTTATTCTTGGATTTGAAGACCCAGGCATACATTTCTGCTATTGACGCTGGAGAACGATCCAAAGAAGAGATTTTAGAAGATATTTTGCCAGACAATATCAACGAGTATTTGATGTCAAGGAGAGATGTGAGGATATTGACTCCTACCGAGAACGATTTTGTCACGAGATGCCGTCAGAGAAAGGAATTGTTGTTGAACTACAACTCAGAGATCCACTTAAGTGAAGAGTTCGAATGGTTTACATTCTTAAGAGATTTGTTTGACTATGTCAGTAGAAACATGGGATACTTGATCTGGGGTAGAATGGGTAAAACAGTTAGAGATAGAAGAGACAATACGCCGCACACCCAAGAGTTACTTGCCAGAGCAACAGCTGCATCGAGAGACGCGTCAGCATCTGCTGCAGGATCTGCCGCTGCAAGTGGAGCAGCTCCAACACGTCCTTCCTCCTCAACAGTGGCAGCAGCCAGCGGAATTGACACCGAGAAAATGTTGGTTTCCGAGATGAGAGAGTCGCTAATCCCAATAGGATCAAGACCATCGCCAAGAAGACCATGGACAAGAGAGGAAGAAAAGGCGTTGAGGCATGCATTGGAATTGAAAGGACCTCACTGGGCCACTATTTTGGAGTTATTTGGTCAAGGAGGGAAGATCTCTGAAGCTTTGAAAGGTAGAACACAAGTTCAGTTGAAAGACAAAGCAAGAAATTGGAAGAGGTTTTTCCTTAGAAGTGGGTTGGAAGTGCCTAGTTATTTGCAAGGTGTGACTGGTGGTGTGGATGACGCGAAGAACAGGAGAGCTAAGAAGAATGCAAAGACATCAGCTGCGCCAGTTCCAACTGTCAACAAGGGGAAAGCAAAGGCTGCTGAAAAAGAGAAAGCTAACGATAAGGATGACAACAAAGCAGATGATAAAGAACCAGAGAAAGCCAATGACAAAGATGTGGAGAAGGAAACGGAGAAGGACACCGAAAAGGAGAAAGAGGTGGAGAAAGCGAAAGAGACGGAGCAGCCAGTGGAGCAAGATAAGTAATTTGATGTCTGCTGTAGAACATGTATTATTAATTAACGTTTTGTATTACTAGACTTTTTGTAAACTTAGATATTACATGCCCATTGGTTGTATTGACAATACACATATGGCTCGAGTTGTAATTAAGGTTGACATTGGCACCAACCCAATCGGGAAGTTGGCAGACCGACTTTTGCGAGACGAATGGTGACATCGATCTATTTACCTGTCAATCGTCGTTAATCTCGGCTGCTATCCATGTATTATTTGCGTGTTTCTCGAAGACAATGACTGTTTTGGTTTAACTTAAACCCTTCAGCCAGTTAAAGTTTAAACATGCGAAAAGGAGAGGGGGTCTGAGGCTCGACATGGGAACGTCAGTGGCACACATCAATTGGGAATCCCACCAGTGAGTTCCTAGTTGAAATATACAACAAGATCAGGGGGGACGCTATACCTCGCTTACTAGTTCCCATTTAACAACTGCTTTTCTTACTATCAGTTTCACAACATCTTAGTAAACCAGACTCGGTTATCACACTACCAACCGAATGCGACAAATTCTTTTTCCTTTTGAGTTATTTTTAACAAGAAAAGCTCATGCGAGGTTGCTTAAAGGTCGATTGTGGGTTTTTTTTGTGATACATCATCTATGAAGATTTGTGGTGGTGTACAGTAGTGGTTGTCGTTGTTTGTCTTCCAAAAGTTATACCGAGCATATAGGGTGAAGTTTAGCATTATGGGGGGGAGGGGGACGTAATTAGAGTTTGCGTCTATGCCAAGGAGCACACGTGATTGCGTCCGACCGCATGTATGGTGTCTGACAGCAGTTTAGCCGGGCCAAAGTGCAACAATCAGAATATGTTCAAGAGAAAAAATCGTATCTAACCATTTAGTTACAGTGCATAACGCGGAAACTGTTCGAAAGGGAGTGCATTCCACACTGCGTTCCACAGTGATTCTTCGCAACTCCCTGGATTGCTATCTTACCTGGGAAATTTCTGCTATCTCATGGATATAAATCCCGTGCAGCAAGAATAGGAGAACACATTCACGGATTAGACACGGTCGGAGCTTGCCCCAGGTTATGAGAACGGTATATGATTATCATGGATTCAAGCTGTCAGGCGAGGTCATGCATGTCTACATCTTGCTGTACCAATAGCTGCAAAATGCCATGATGCATGAGTAGAGCAAGCTGCACCACGACTTCCGACTGCAAAACTGTCTATACCTCTCTCGTTCGAGTCACATTTCTAACGGGAGAGCCTCAATAGGATTATATTATTTTTACGTAAGCACAGATTGGCCCAAAAAAGTGCACCATGCCAGTGAGCTGGGTTTAAAAAAGGTTATTTGGACGTGCATACTAGTTTGTATGTACCAGAAGTACTGGAATAGTTTAAACAATGAGGTGCTGAGACACAATAGCCAACACACCAACAACCCGCTGGGATTAATTTCTTTGGCCCTTTCTAGGAGTTTCTCCCGGTGCTTCTCCTTCGTCTTTCATATAGAACAAAATAAATGCCAAAAAAAGAGAGACTCTCAAAGGAAACCGGAATAATCGTATTGTCCACTTTCTGGTTTCTGCTTGCCGTTCGATTTCTTCCTCTCTCTCCTTCAGTCTATTTCTCTTGTCTTTTTCCACTTGAGCCAGTTTTTAACATAATATCAACACTCTAAAAAATTTTCTGTTTCATATTTATTCAACAACATCTACAACTAACAGTACCTTAGTTATAATCACCATCATCACTACCTTCACCATCGTTATCATCATTACCGTCGTACATGCAAGTTTATGAAACTATGCCCCAGTTAGATATGTCGTCAAATTACGAGTCTCAACCCTTAATGCAACCAGAACAGGAGTCGCCATTCATTGAACAAGCACAAGCACAAACACCAAAACAAATAGCATCAATTACTCGACAAATAGACAACGAAAGAAATGAAGCCAAATTGCTCTACCGGGAGATATTAAACGTGAAACAAAGGACCCAGGATGCAACAATACAAACGATTTCGCAAAATGTCACCAAAATACCTAAGAACTCGTGCAATCTAACCTTGTACAACACATTAAAAGGACATCAAAACAAAATTGCCAAATTATGCTGGAGCTCGGACTCCAGTAAGATATTATCCGCCAGTCAAGATGGGTACATGATCATCTGGGACGCCATTACCGGGTTCAAAAAACACGCCATTCAGTTGGAAAACCCATGGGTGTTGACCTGTAGTTACTCCGCCAATGAAAAGTTGGTTGCTTCGGGTGGGTTGGATAACAACTGCACCATCTACAAAATCAAACCAGACACGTCGAATTTCCCAGTCCTGGAAGAAAGAACACTAGCTAACAGCAATAGTTACCAAATGCAAGGGAGCTTTTACCAGTCTGTGGAATCCGTGTTCAAGGGCCACACAGCTTATATTTCGGAGTGTGAGTTTCTAGGGAATAACTCCGTCATCACCGCTAGCGGAGATATGACATGTGCATTATGGGATTTAAACAAGGGTTCCAAGGGAAGGGATTTCGTCGAACACGCCGGTGATGTGTTGTGTTTAGACATTTTCCCACAGAACGTGCTTTCTGACAACTTGTTTATATCGGGAAGTTCAGACGGGAGTGCCAAAATCTGGGATTTGAGATCCCCAACACCAACTCAATCTTTCAGTATCTCCAATAGTGATGTCAACTCAGTCAAGGTTTTCCCCGACGGTAATGCATTTGCCACTGGGTCAGACGACGGCCAGATTAGATTGTTTGACTTGAGGTCGGACTGTGAGTTGGGCCACTACTCGTTGGCGCTAGATTTAAGAAACAGTGCAAGCTTGCAGCATTTGACCACACTTACGCCAATGTCGCCGGCTGAAACTAGCAAGGGCAAGTTCTCCAATGGGTACGTGCATTCTGGATCAGTATTCAACAGCAGCAATAGAAGCAGCAGCGGAAACATGAATGCAAGTTTTGACCAGTACAGTGTATCCAGTTTGCGTTCAGTCATCGAGAACCTGGGTATCTTTTCGTTGGATTTTGGTAAGAGTGGTCGATTCCTTTAAGCTTGTTATTCAGACTACGGCTGTGTTGTATGGGATACTTTGAAGAATGAAACGATCGGCACCATTGGCAATGAACACGCCAACAAGATCAACCAAGTATCTGTGAGCCCTGATGGAATTGGGTTGGCTACTGGTTCATGGGATGCCACAATAAAAGTCTGGTCGGTATAAGAGAGAGAGAGAGAGCAAAACCTGTATTACTACTTCATATAGAGACAAAACCTACAAAGAGATTAATATAAACAACAACTACCACTAACAGTATTCAATAATAAATGTTACAAGTTCTTTTTATTTTTTTGGTTTTTAGGTTTTGGAAAATTCGTAGTTAATACTTAAAGACCGAAAAGGATACATAAATCAAGAGAATCAAACTCGACGGAATCAAGCTTCACCGGTGTGTTTCTTTACATAATCCCATAAACTCTTCAACAATGAATCCGGCAAAGTATACAAATCCATGGTGAACTCACCATTCTCCACGTCGTTCTTGATATTCATCTCGTTGGTTCTGTTGTCGGTAACCATCTGCACAACCACAATCAAATCGTCTTCACTCAACTTAGTCAAGCCCTGCGACAACTTCTCTAAATCGATATTGCCCTTCATAGCCCCTTTAGATTTCTTGGATTTGTTGTCCAAGGCATTTGCACCCGAAGAGACGCCTCCGTTTGTAGAGTCCAACTTCCTCTTAACACCAGTAGACCCTGCCCCAGCTGCAGGGGGCAAGGCGCCGCCGGAAGCAGCACCACGTTCATCAAATGGCAAAGGACCAGTTTCAGTCAATAATTTGTTTAATGGAGCATTTCTAGTTGGCGACACAGGGATAATGATTTCATGGTCGCTGTAGTATTTTTCTTTCGCGAAGTTCAAGTCATGAAGGACCTTGCGTTCACCAGCCTTACCTTGGATACCCAAGATATGAACTGAAACAGGGATATCGAACTCACCCCAACCTTTTTCTTCAACTCTGAATGGTTGCTGCTTTATCGTTCTTTGCGGGTTGGCGAAGGTTGGATGTAACGAGTATGTGACTTTGTCGAAAATTTTGGCAGGATGTTCGTTGCCTTGAGCGTCCAACACCGAGATCTGGACCGCCCACAGTCTCATGGGGTAGTTCTCCACGGGTGGCTCGTCAGTTAGGATGTGTTGCTCCGTTGTTATTCTAATTGTTCTTTTGACCTAAAACCATGACAAACGCTTGTTAGTAAATCAATCCCGTCGAAATAAAACAGACAGATAAACAAACCCCGCCCGCTTGGATCCTCTTCCCTAACATACCTCAGACATATTGTTTCTCCTCTATTCAATGTTGTAGTGGGTGGTAAAATTTTTCCTGAAATTGACCTTAGTGAAGGAAATAGAATTGAAAAGAATGTAAAAATCAAACTCGTAATAAAAGTACAGCCCAGTTGAAAACTCCGAAAGTGTTGATTGCTGTTAGTCTCTTCTTGTAACGATTTCAGTCAATCAGTCAATCCTGTAATGTATCACAACAATTGTTTTATTGATTACCTGGTTTTTGGGTGCTGGGTAGTGACTGTCGTTTCTCCCTTCTGTTGAAAACAAAACCTCACTCACGCTCACTCACTCAACACAATTTTTTTCTCTTTCTACAAAACAAGAAATGGCAAAAGAAAAAAAATTGTTTCATGAACCAAAGTACACGACTTTGAGTAGTCACGTGAGATATAGTGGGGGAGACAACCAACTTCAACAAACCAACAAGCCATGATACTCAACACGAGTAAGCAAACAATGAAATAGGACTGATCGTACTAGTATAGAAACTATTCTGTCAGGCTAAAATGCGTCTCTTTGTTTCAATCGTAAATTGTGATAACACAATGTGATGGTGGAGGAAAAATAGCTGCAAACCATAAGTTGAGAAAAAATGTTGTCACCCTGGACGGGTCGTGCTACAGCATCGTACATGTAACAGGACTCGGAATTTAAATTAGTTAGAACATTCAAAGGAAAAAGAAGAGGAGCAGGTAGGAATTCGCTTGACATGTATAATTTTTTCTTTTGGCGTCTGTCCGGGGGGAGGGGGGTTTGCGGCAGACAGGTAGGGCAGCAGGCGCAAGAGATAGCGGGAACCTGCAAGCGAAACCGGCGGGCGGGACCAGCTTTCCATGGGTAAACAAAAAATTTTCCGTCCGAGATCTGGAATCAACTCCCATCAGTTGACTCACAAGAGAACTCAAAAAATTTGAGATTGATAACCGCTGCTATATTCTTACGTTCGTTCTTTTTTTGCTGAAACTTTACTGGCATCGATAGTCATGTTTAATAGGACAGTTCTTGGACGTTCCATACGTTCTGCACAATGGATAAGACACAACTCCTCAAAAGTTGCACCTTTGGATGCTTCCCGATTGACAATTGAAAAGACCACCACTCCAAAACCAAAGCTCCCAAACGATCAATTAGTGTTTGGCAAGACATTCACAGATCACATGCTAGAAATCGAATGGACGAAAGAAAAGGGATGGGACGTTCCCAAGATTTCACCATACCACAACTTGTCGTTAGATCCAAGCACGATCGTGTTCCACTATGCATTCGAGTTGTTTGAAGGTATGAAAGCTTACAAGGACGCCAACGGGTTAATTCGTACATTCCGTGGAGACAAGAACATGGTCCGTATGAACAATTCCGCTGAAAGAATCGCGTTGCCAAAATTTGACGGTGAAGAGTTGCAAAAGTTGATTGACAAATTGTTAGTGTTGGACCAAGATTTCGTTCCTGAAGGCAAGGGGTACTCGTTGTATCTTAGACCTACTATGATCGGTACCTCTGCGTCATTGGGTGTCGGAACCCCAGATAGAGCATTATTATATGTCATTGCATCCCCTGTTGGTCCATACTACTCCAGTGGGTTCAAACCAGTCAGTTTGGAGGCCACTGATTACGCCGTCAGAGCATGGCCGGGCGGTGTCGGTGATAAGAAATTAGGTGCCAACTACGCTCCTTGCATCAAGCCACAATTGGAAGCCGCTCAAAGAGGATTCCAACAGAACTTGTGGTTGTTTGGCGATGAAGGTTACATAACTGAAGTCGGAACGATGAACGTTTTCTTTGCCTTTGAGAATGATGACGGTACTAAAGAATTGGTCACTGCTCCATTGGACGGTATGATCTTGCCTGGTGTCACGAGAGACTCGATTTTGGAGTTGTGTAGGGAAAGATTGCCTAAAGACGAATGGACTATAAGTGAAAGAAAATTCACCATCCATGAGGTTGAAGAAAAGGCAAAGAAGGGCCAGTTGATTGAAGCTTTCGGTGCTGGTACTGCGGCTGTTGTCTCCCCAATCAACCACATTGGTTTCAGAGGCAGAGGCATAGATGTCCCAGTCTCGTTAGGCACTTCTGGTGACTTGACTGCCACTGTTGCCGAATGGATTAGGCAAATCCAATACGGTGAACGAGAATACAAGAACTGGTCTAGAGTTGCACAATAAACATAGAAAGGACTCGGTCCTAATTATAGACAAAGACGGATAATGTAATGCTGTGTTATATATATTATCATTTCGCTAATGACTTACTCTGTCAGGTAAGTTTTTTATTGCCTCTAAGGTGTAATCTCGTTCGTCAATTAGATGGTTATCGTGGAAACTAGAAATGTCGAACGTCTTGAAGAACTCAATAAAGTTCTCCTTGTTCTTAATCAATATATCTGTGACTTTCTGGGATCTCTTGGGGTTAGCAACAAAAAACTTTAACGTATTGAACCCTTCAAGCTGCAAATTCTTCAGCTTATCGCTTAAAAGTAACATGGTTAGTTTCAAGTTGTTGGCGTCGTCAAAGAACATTGACAAAAACTGCTGGTTTGATCTCTGGGAGACCAACTCATTCAATAGTTTCACACTTTGTCGCTTCGTCACATAGTTCTTTGACGTGATCAACTTGTTGATGGACATCATAAACACCTCGAAGTTGTTGCCCAAGAAATCCGACACCAATTTCTTATGCGTGGTTAACAATTCATGCAAAGTCATCATTGCGTCAGTAGCAATTTCAAATGTAGGGATCTGCACGTATTTGAAAAAATTCCAAAACAAAGGATTGTAGATGACATAACGATTAATGATTTCAAACTTGATGCAATCTCGCAATATCTGCCCCGTTATCAATCCAATCTCAGGAATCTCTGGCCCTTTAATCAACAATACTATTATTTCTGGCTTGGTGTTGATTAGATAATCTACCGTTGGGGACTTGTTGGCCATTGTTCGTCGTAACAAGGTCAGGAACAAAATCACCACATCCTTACGAGAATCAAAATCCAACTTTCTCAAGTTTGAAATCAAGAGGAATAAGCAATCAGTGGCATAGACCTCTTGAGCTAGTTGCGTGATTTGGTCTGGTTGTGGATCGACTTCATCGTCACCGTGTAATATAACTTTCATGTTCTTCAAATATCGGGAACATTCATCTTGATACTTCTTGTAGTTGTTGTCTTGAGGACTTGTGTAATCTAGCTTCAGAACTTGATCATTCAAAGCTCGAACCAACTCTGACGGGGTTTTCGGGTTCCTTTTAAATAAGAATGCCATTGGGGTCGGAGAAATATACTGAGTGTTGAAGTAAATGAAAAGTGGGAAGTTGATAGATCACAAATGACGAAAGAAAGAAAGAAAAAAAAAGAAAGACAAACAAAGAAACAGACGAAAAGAAAAGACGAACTATTTTTTGTGGTTGGCTGATGCAAGTCACGGGTGGATGAAAGATGCAGTTCGCCTTGGGTGGAGATTTGTGGTAAAGGATTGGTAAAGAACTTGATTGTTCCTGGCAAAGTCGTTGAATTAGTGGATCAAGAGGATATGAAAATAATCAAAAAGAGAGAAGAAAAAAATGCAACAGTTTTTCTGTCTTGGATTTCGGTTTTGTTGATTTGGATTTGATTTGGTTGATTTTCGCCTGGGCGCAGACAAAAGTGTTTTCTTGCGGGCTGGCAAACGGCAAACGGCAGCACCGAATCACCAACACAGACGACAGCCACATTAGACTAACAACAACCATACACACAGCAAGGAATGCCATCTAGTTGGTTGAACATATGGCAGCCCGTGTTGATTAATAGAAGTAACCGGCCAATCCTACAGGACAATGAGTATAATATCTATATCAGAGACAATGTTGGATTATATCAAGGTCGATCAAAAATATTGGAACACCAGAATGGGAGAATCTATTTGACGAATAAAAGATTGATTTACTTTGACAATGATGATGTGAAGAATTGTATTGCTGTCGAGTTGACCCAGTTCAAGAAAGCCGAGTTGGTTGTTGCGTATTTCAGAAAATCACCAAAAGTCACACTTTACATAAAGACTTCTTCCACAACCGCTGATAACGAAGATGGCGATAACAGCAAGGCAAACACAGTTACTAACCTCGACTGGGTCTGCAAAATTTGTTCATTCAACAACCATGTGCTGTCTAACTTCAAAATCGAAGAAGACGAACTACCGAAGTGTACGTCATGTGGCATTCGCCCCGCCAAGGCATATCTCCAAAATATACTAGAAGCAGGAGCCAAATCAAAGCAAGGAGGGCTATCTCCTGAATCAATGACACCGGAACCCCAACCTGAAGCAACGTCAAAGGATCAATGCCCCAAATGTACATTCATCAATCACCCGGCATTGAATTTTTGTGAGATGTGTGGAACCGAACTCAAACAGCCCAATTCCACTAGGGGTTTTACCGTCAAAAACATCACTGGAAGTTTAAGTAATGTTTCAATTAATTCCAACCCTTTGAATTTGAAATTAGAGGGCGGAGAAGAAACATACACTAATAATAAGCCATACATCAAACTAAGTTTCCGCAAAGGGGGCGAGACCAAGTTCCATCAAGATGTTTCCAATATCTTGGACGAGATAAAGTGGAAGACATTAGAAGAGAGAGGTGGCATCAACAAGAATGGTGTCAAACTAGCAACGCCTGACCCCAAACCAGCGATACAGAGAAAGGGAGGCGCTGGCATTCACGCATTGGAACAACTTGGAGAGCTACAAAGAAAGCAGAACGAAATTATATTGTCGTCGTCATTAGATGACTTGGAGCAATTGATGTTTAAGTACCAAGATTTGATCAAGTTGTCGACGTCATTTAACAAGTTAGTCAAGCAACAGCCGACCAATTCCAGTAAACCGGTGATCCCTGCCCTAAACATCAAAAAGACATCGTCGTTATACCATCAGGAGTTGAGTCGACATATTAGTGAGTTTGCCATCAACTACAGACTAACGCAGAAAACGTCCATGATTTCGTCACAGGACTTGTTTGCTGAATATAACCGGTTCCTCATTAAGAATCAAGGTTTCGGGAGTGAGTTGATAACTAGCTCTGATTTCCAGAAAGCTATTGAGTTGTTTGACGTTTTGAAGTTGCCTATTGTTGTCAAGAACTACGTCAAGTCGGACATTTATGTTATATCTCCCCGAAGCAATGCCAACACGTACGGAGAATACATTGTTGACTATCTCAAGAACCAAGAATACGAATATAAACTTATGAAACTAAGAGAAGAAATGATGCAAGAGACAAACATGGACAATGATTTGTATAACGCAGTGAATTACGGGAAGACAGTGTCTGAAATATCAAACCAATTCAACTGGTCTTACAACATCACAACTGAAGAATTGGACAAGTGCGTGGAGGAGGGTTTAATTGTGATTGATCACCATATCTCAGGGACATTCTACTACATCAACAAGTTTACCTTTACCGATTCGCAATGGGATGAATCCAAAACTATTCAAGATATGAAAGCGTTAATTACCAAAGAGCAATTGGAGATCACCAACACCATCAAAAACGACTACCTCAAACAAAATCTAGGCAACCTAGTCGATTTGAACCCGGACTATGAGTTTTTCAGCGAGGTTGCAAAGAATGACAGCACACCCCAGCCAGACGACGATATGGGAAGTTTGGTGACAACCAACATGTCAGAAACCACTTCCCAATCGTTGAACGACTTAGCGGGTTTGAAGTTCTAAATAGGACAATGATTGTACAAATCTATTTGTAATCAAGCTTTTTCTTTTCTTTTTTGCATTCATTTTTGTGCCATTTATATGCCACTTTCACTTTACTCACTCACTTCACTCACCCACCCACACGCACAGGTACAGTTTTTTTGTTCCTATAAGTTTTATTTTTTCTTCTGTTGTTCAGTAGTCGTAGTTCGATATAGAAAATCAATCACGGGAATGAATTATTCAACAACTTCAGGAGGACCAAGAGGACCGTATAGAAAGCTAAATAACATTCCCAGCCATCAGCAACGTCACCATCACTCACAGCAAAACCAGCAACAATACACCCAGCAGCAGCTCCAGCACCAGCAGAACCTCCAGCATATAATGCAGCAACATCATCATCACCAACAACAACAAGCTCAACATCTCCAGCAGAGCCAGGGCCAGCTACCCATGCGGTCCAATATGCCGCACCACCAACTACCTAGAGCCACGTCAGGAGCCAGCGGACTCGTCGGAGGTGTCGGTGGAGGCGTAGTCGGCGGAGGAGGAGGCGTCGGAGGGGGTCCAGGAGTTGGAGGACCAGGAGGAGCGGTGCCGACGTCATCGGCTACGTCTCGAACCAATAGCATCCCGCAGCCGGCATTAATGGCGCTGAACTCGATATTGACCTTGGGGCCATTCAAGCATAGGAAGGACCTCACGAGGGAGTCCGTGTTGTCCACGTACCAGATCATGGGGTACATTGCTGCGGGAACGTATGGGAAGGTGTACAAGGCAAAATTGAAGAATGATAAACCAAACGGGAGTATGAATAATAATGGCAGTAGTACTGATGATAATGGGAATGATATGTTGGATGAGTCGATTGTGAGTCCAGAGATCAATTTGGGGAATGGTGCCAATGGTAATGCTATAAACAATGGCAACGCTGGTGCACTTCCGCAGTTTTATGCGATTAAGAAATTCAAAAGTGATAACCACCACCATCATGGTAATAACAATGGGAGAGCTGGCGGTAATAATAGTAATAATAACACGGTGAACAACTTGAATAAGAACCAGAACCAGAACAATCAGAATAGTATTCATCAGGATGAAGTTTTGCACTATACTGGGATTTCACAGTCGGCTATCAGGGAAATGTCGCTTTGTCGAGAGTTGAACAATAAAAATATCACAAAGCTTGTGGATATTATCTTGGAGAACAAATCGATTTACATGGTTTTTGAGTTCTGTGAACATGATTTGTTGCAGATTATCCATTACCAGTCCCACCCGGAATTCAAACCCATCCCAAATTCCACCATCAAGTCGTTGATATGGCAGATTCTAAACGGTGTGACGTTCCTACACAAGAACTGGATTTTCCATCGTGATTTGAAGCCAGCCAATATTATGGTTACGTCTCAAGGAGTGGTGAAGATTGGTGACTTGGGGTTGGCCAGAAAATTCAAAGACCCACTACAGAGCTTGTACACTGGGGATAAGGTTGTCGTGACAATATGGTACCGAGCACCCGAGTTGTTATTAGGCACACGGCATTATACACCAGCATTGGATTTGTGGGCCATTGGGTGTATCCTTGGTGAGATTTTGAGTCTCAGACCAATGTTCAAAGGTGAGGAGTGCAAGATTGATTTGAATAACAAGAAGTCTGTGCCGTTCCAGAAAAACCAACTTCAGAAGATTGTTGAAATTTTGGGCACGCCAACTACAGATATCTGGCCAAGTTTGAACAAGTACCCTGAATACTTGTCATTCACCCAAAACTTTAATCAAAACTACATCAACAACTTGAGCAATTGGTTTAAAATGATCAATGGGGGTAACAACAACAATAGTTCTACGAGTAGTAGTACCAGCACTAGCAGCACGGCGAACTGTTTGGATTTGCTAGCGGGACTTTTGAAGTATGATCCAGAACAAAGGCTTACGGCTGACCAAGCATTACTACATCCATATTTCTTGGAACTACCAAAAGTCACCGAGAACGCATTTGAAGGACTCACGTACAAGTTCCCAAACAGAAAGATCTACACCGATGATAATGATATCGTCACAGGTGGCGGCGGCAATGCCAACCATCATCACCACCAACAAGTTCAGCAACAACAGGGACAACAAGGACAACAGTCACAGCAGCTGCAAAGCGGCGGACCTATCCAGATCCAGCAGGTGCAGCAGCTACAACAACAGATCCAATCACAGCAATTACAAGGATACAAGAGAGGCGGCATGGACGATTTGTCTGGTGGTATTAGAAAGAAACGTGGATGAGAAGGTTCTGTTGTGTATATTTTTGTATAGAGGTTGGAATAATAGACATCACCATGGGGACATTGCATCAAGGCATGTGGTTTTTACTTTTTGGCTGCCATTCGCCCAAAAGAGTGTGTTACAAGATCAAGGCGAAGGAAAAGAAAAAAAGAATCGTCAGAATATCGCGTCACTCCCACAAATACACACACCCGGCTAGGTATGAAATTATCCGATTATTACATAGACAAGCAATTAATCTATACGAGTCCGATATCAGAGATCTATAAAGCGACAGACAAGCACAGCAGTCTGTCGGTGTGTCTCAAGATAATGGATGAGGACTTCCAGCCAGCACCGCACTCAATCTTCCGCGAGATATCCATCCTCAAGCGATTCCGATCCCAAGCCCAACAACACCACATCATTGAGTACCTCACGGACATGAAATTCTTCGACGACGTGGTCCTCGTGACCACCCTCTACGAATACAACATGACGAATCTCATGAAGACGCCGAAGTACTGCAAACGCATGAGCAAGTTCCAGGACGACGGCAGCATTTCGTATCAGCTCATCAACAAGACCACGGACCACGACATCCGGGCGTGGTTGGCGTGCATGGCGCAGGCATTGGCGTTCTTGCGCGACAATGGCGTGATTCATCGCGATATCAAACCTAGCAATATCATGTTTGCAGCCCAGGACATAACCAACCCCGTGCTTGGCGATTTCGGCATCTGCTACGACGTGAACCACCCGCCCCTGGACGAAGCCACAGAGAAACATAATGATATCTCGAGCGGGATATACAAACCGCCGGAGGTTATCTTGGATAACGGGTACGATTATGGAGTCGATGTGTGGGGCGTTGCGATAATTTTGACGATTTTGTACGCGTCCGATTACAAGAGTGTACTAGAGGACAAGGACGAGGATGGGGATACTGATGTTGGTGATTTGGCGTTGTTGAATAGAATCATTGTTAGTTTTGGCACGGGTGGCTTGGAGTGCAGGATGTTGGAGTTGCCGGATTATCAGAGAAAGCCGTCGGCGGAATTGATACCCCGCTGTCAGGATAAGCTGATATCGGAGTTGTTTGTAAAGATGACCGAATATGACACCAAGAAGAGAATCACGGCTAATGAATTATACGACGCTTTAAACTAGGAGGCAGTGTGTGTATACAAAGTGTTGCAAAAAAATGATTCAAGTCATGCGTTTCATCTCACGTGTCCCTGTCAGCCCGATCTGGGTCGCGGTTTGCTTTTTGTGTGGGTGGGGGGATGACACCGAAAGAGGAGCAATCCAACTACACGTCAAAGATTCTCCAACAGCAACACAATGACTCGGGAATCCATGGAAGTACGATTTCTTTTTTTTCTTTACAAGAGCCTCGAAACAGACGATCTGAGGCCTAATCGACGGTTGCTGTTTTTTAAAACGTCTTTTAGAAGCATCGCCATCGTCGGCCCCCAATAACCTGCCAAAAACTTGCAAAGAAAGCAATAAAGAAAACTCTGTAGTCATCGCTCCTAAAACCGTGATTTAAATTCAAAGCGGAGTAGATGGACAGAGGATTTACAATGCGCGATTACCTAACACACTTAGATAACACAGAACCAGAAGAATAGCCCAAGCAACGCAAAGGGAGTAACGGATCGGTGCTCGTGACTACACACCCACTGCACAACGACGACGTCGGCACACTCACTCACTCACCGCCGCCGTCGCCACTACCCAACTTGTGGAGGTGGAGGTTGAGGTGCGTGTCGTGGACTTCGCCCTCTGGCGCGCGAATGGAAGAAAGCAGAGATCGGAGGCGAAAGGGAAGGGACAATACAAGTGGGGTACGTTGATCTGCCTTTTATTGATTAGATTACTTTGTTCTGTCTCCTACGGACACATGAATTGGAAGGCTAGGTACACACCACACAATGCCCACCCAAAAGCAAAAAAATGAACCTGACGGTTTTCTCAATAAGGAATACGTGGTAGCATCGTTCTTGGAACCTGAAATAGGTGTGTGTATTGCTTCGAAAGTGTAAGTTTAAGTATATTTAAGTCTATGCGTCCACGAATGTGTGGGCCAGTGTGTGTGTGTGTGTGTGGCTACTGTGTGGATAAAAATGTCTCTCCTCTTCCTGCGGTTTGATTAGCTCTGCAGGGTTGCCTAATGCTTTATCTTCCCTTCCCCACACACTCACTACACACAGAGGCGAGGAATTGGGTGGTGCACTACAAAGGGATGAGACATGTGTTCTCGCATTCTGGAGAATGTCGTTACAACACACACAGAAAAAAAAGACGTGTGCGGATAAAAATTGTTAATCCATTTGAAGGATCCTGCATGGAAACATGTGGGGTATTTTTGCTTTCTTTTTTTTTTTGTCATTTCCCTAAAAAAGCAAAGAATCGAAATTTTGTTCCAATACTTGCAAACGTTTCGGAGATGCATTACTTGTTAATGTAGGAAAGTGGTGTGTTGTGGAAATGCTTTATCAGTCGTGGCATGATGACGATGGGGGCAGTCTGGCTGCGAAGAGACTGGGCTGACCAGCCATTAAGGGCCAATGGAAGAAGGGCAGTTTTTAGTTTGCTTTGCACATTCTTTTTAAAATTAGAATAATGGGGGAGTACGTTTGGTTTGTGTAAGCTAGGATTTGCTGTAAAACTCTAAAAACAATATAACGACCGTTTTTGTGTAACCACAATTAATATGAAATATTTAAGCCAAACAAAGAATCAAACCAAAAAAAAAAACACTTGTTGAAACCAAACAGCGGAAAGCCTATAACATCCCACATCTACAATATCGCCTAGGCAGCTTGGTTTTGAATTTTTTTTATACATCTCTACCACACCCTTCCTTTTTATTATTAACTTCCACCAACTGACCAGTCGTCTATCCACGAAAGAGAAAGAGAAAGAAAGAAAGAAACGCCAGAAGAAAAATGTTTTCGTCCAAGTTCAATCCTATCCATTCGCAGCACGAAGATATCAACGACCAGTTCATCAGGAACGTCGACTACGGCTTGCTTGAAGCGGAGTACGGTGTTACGAAATACTACCCCAACTATGTTCACAATCCAAGCATATCGACGCCAGAATTAAAGAGCTTGATTGAGGACAAACCTATCTACAAACAGGTCAAGAATAAGCAGTTCAAGAAGGAATTAAGGAAGAACCAGCGCAAACAGATGAGACAGTTGAAGCAGCAACAGAGAGAAGAGAGAAAAGAAGTCAGGGATCTGATTAAAGAAGAGCGTCAAGAGCTTAAAGAAATGGCCAGAGAAGAAAAGAGAGAACGTCGAGAACAGAGACGAAGCAGCACGAGTATGGCAGCAACAGCAGTAGCAGCCCCTGCCGCAGTACATGATCCATACAAACAGGAAACACAGTTTAGACAGAGACACAACAGTTACCAGCCGGTGCCGCTAAGTACGAACAACACGATGAACTCGACAAACACGACAAATGGCACCAACGGCACCGCCATCCAACATGAGTATCGCGGGCACTACATGAAATTATCCAATAGCTACGAGATCAATAATAATGACATCAACCGTTCCTTTTCCTTTGACAACGACTCAGACAAGACCGAGGTTGACGAGATTGAAGAAGCAGAGGATGAGGTGGACCCGTTAGCCACCGACGGCATGGTCAAATCTTTCCAGTCGACGACATTGACAAACACGCTCAACCACTCCCTCTCATTAAACAATAACAACAACTTGTACGACGATAGCAACAGCAGCAAGATGAAGAGGGGTAATTCGTTTGATCAGTCCAAGAGCTACTTGACAAACTTGCGAAACAAGTTCAAGTTCCACAGAAGAGGAAGTGAACAGTTTGGTATGTATAATCTTTTGTTTTATGGGGAATTACTAACTTATCATTGGTTCTAGGAGTGGACTTTGGTGTATCATTGTTGTCTGGGGGGTTGTTTTCGTGCCTGGGGGAAGCACCTGTACGTCTGGCGTGCGTTGGCGTGTGTGAGAGTGTGTGAGGTCGTGGTGTGTCTGATCCCCAATTTTTGTTTTTGTGTGTCTTGGGGGAAAAATTACGATTGCTACCACTTGAATTTGGGATTCTAGCCGCCCGCTACGTTTGTTGCCCAGTGGCGGTGGCCAGTCGACCAAGGGCGAGAGAGACACAGAGTGAGAGTGCGACAAGTGGAAGTGAAATGAGGTCACGGAAAATTTATTGCATCTTTTTTTTTATTGAAAGTTCGACGAACAAACGATTTTGTTGTTGTTTTTTCTTCTGTCCCCACACACACACTCCTCGCTCACTTTATTAAAGAAAGAGAAAAAAAAGCACTCACTCTCAAGCAAACCACACCACACATCAACTGCCCATCAATCAACAAAACAACTACAACCTAAAACAGAGACACTGAGAAAAAAAAAATTGTATATAAAATCAATCTTTCTTTTTCTTGATTCTCCATATTTCCACAATAACCAGACAGATACTATCGACTCAAACACCTTCCTGCCCCCCCTCCGCCCCCTCCCGCAAAGCAACAACAATAGCCAAGACTCACACCAACCGTCCACTCCCTTGAACTAATAATATCAACAACCAAACAACCAAACAACTTACTAACAAAACATGTCAGAATTGGAACAGGTAACTGTTCAGACTCCTTCTGGGGAAACAACCCAGATGAACTTCATCAAGTCAGATGTGGTTGGCCACGGTTCATTTGGTGTCGTCTACAAAATACAGCTCCAGCCCACAAACCAGATTGCTGCTATCAAGAGAGTGCTCCAAGATCGTAGATTCAAAAATAGAGAATTGAGTATAATGAAAAAGTTACACCACCGAAATGTCATCCAATTGTTTTATTACTTCTTGTCCACCTCCCACAAGGACGACGTCTACTTACTGTTAATATTAGAATTCATGCCAGAGACATTGTACAAAACTGGCCAGTTCTACACCTCCAAAAGATTAGCCATGCCCCCATTGGAGGTCAAGTTGTTCACCTACCAAATGTTTAGAAGTTTAGCATATATTCATTCCATGGGTATTTGTCATAGAGATATCAAACCTCAGAACTTGTTGGTCAACCCCGCTACCGGTGAATTGAAGTTGGCAGATTTCGGATCGGCAAAGATCTTGGTGCCAACAGAGCCAAACGTGTCCTACATATGTTCCAGATACTACAGAGCCCCCGAGTTAATCTTTGGTGCCACCAACTACACCACCAAGATTGACGTTTGGAGTGCCGGTTGTGTTGTTGCGGAAATGATCTTGGGGCAACCATTGTTCCCCGGGGAGTCGGGTATCGATCAGTTGGTCGAGATCATCAAAATCTTGGGTACCCCAAGCAGAGAACAAATCCAGCATATGAACCCTAACTACATGGAACACAAGTTCCCATCGATCAAGCCAATAAACTTGTCCAAGATCTTCAAGAAGGCGTCCAGCGAATCCATCGAGTTCTTGGCAAAGATCTTGGTCTACTCGCCAATACAGAGAATATCGGCCATTGATGCTTTGGTTGATCCATACTTTGACGAGTTGAGAAGCCAGGACACCAAATTGCCAAACTACCGGAAAATATTCCTGCAGCAGTTCCACCACAGCAGCAACAATGGCACCACCGCCAACTTCACCAATGCTGCCAACTACCAATTGTATAATTCACAACCCGACTCCAGAGACTTGCCCGAGTTGTTTGATTTCGACGACCGCGAGTTGTCCATATCTCCACAATTGAATGGCTTGCTTGTGCCACACTGGGCAATGAGCCATTTGAAATTACAACACCAACGCATAAATAATTTAAACGAATTTGTACCAATGACAAATGAAGAGATGAAAGTTAAGCTTGATTAATAAACGAACGATATTTTTTATTATTATTATTGATGTTTTACATATGCACATATATTTCCCTTTGCGGTCCACCATTGACAAATTGTATACTATACTACTCTTTATACATTCACGCATGTTCTATTTACAATCTAGGTTTGTCTATCTTTTTAGTCTTGACGTCCTCGAACGCCTGCGCCTTGCCCTGTTTCTTCTTCAAGCTGACAATTTGTCTGAAGTTACTAAAGATGTTCAGGATAGGCACGACAAACCATTTCGCAAACCAGGGCATCAAATACAAGCTCAACACGACTCTGACAGGGACCAAGAACTTGACGATGCTGAAGGCGTACGCACCCTCGATGATCATCTGCATCTTGTCCTTGGAGTTGACCTCCCAGTTCGTCACCTTCGTGATCACGTAGTCGATGACCTTGGCCCCTTGCTCGAGGGCCCAGCCGGGGATCTCCATCGGCACGTAGTTGGGGTGTGTGTGGAAAAAGTACCAGAGCGAAACGAGCGGGATGATTGCTGTGAGTTCATGGAGCACCAAGAAGGAGATCAAGTGGGAGATGGGGGCGTTGATGAACTTGGAGGCGTAGGAACGTAAGAATTTGGGAACTCTTTTGAGTATGGGGTGGTTGTCTAACTGTTGCTGTTCTTTAGATGTCGCGGTGGTTGGTTGACGTGTTGGTTGTGGCTTGTTTTGGAAGACTCTTAGTCTTGGAGCTGTTGTTGTGAATGATCTGATACCTAGCGGTGACCTCGAGAGGGCAAATCTGGCTGGTTGTAATCTAATTAGTCTAATCATGGTTTGCTTGGTGGGAACTATACCTGTCAAAGACTTTTCTTAGGATTTTTTTTCGTTTGTCGTGTTGGTTGGAGATTTGGTTTAGGTTGGGAATTCGTTGTCAATTCTGCTGTCTCTGTCTTCGTAAACATTCAGCAGCCCTGACAAGCGATTAACTATGATTTGTAATCATCTGTCGTATAGACGGACGAAGTTAAAGTTGACTTCGGACATACTCTGCCCTTTGATCTAACGAGGCTGTTCTTCCTAATATCTCCGTGATTAGGTTTCTTTCATTATCTCCACTTCTTGTCTCGTTTGATCAAAATTGCTTCGTTCCCTCGGCACGTCTTCCCTCGCTCGCACACGTCGTATAACCACCACTGAATTTTTTTTCACTATAAAAGCGTTAGATACGGACTCGTTTTCTGCCATACACACTAACCATAGTTCATTCCAAAAATTTTTTTTGCTTCTTTGACAACACTAGAGTATTGCCTCCTACTTGTTGCTAAAGAACTATCCATTCACCTATAGATATATATATTCCACACACTCACACAACTATGGCCCTCCCACCAGTCTACATCGTCTCCACAGCAAGAACCCCAATTGGTTCCTTCCAAGGTTCGTTATCTTCCTTGACCTACTCCGATTTGGGTGCCCACGCTGTTAAGGCAGCCTTAGCCAAAGTCCCACAGATCAAGCCACAAGACGTTGACGAGATCGTTTTTGGTGGCGTCTTGCAAGCCAACGTTGGTCAGGCACCAGCCAGACAAGTCGCCTTGAAGGCAGGCTTGCCAGACTCCATCGTCGCCTCCACCATTAACAAAGTCTGTGCCTCCGGTATGAAGGCCGTCATTATCGGTGCCCAAAACATCATCTGTGGCACCAGTGATATCGTCGTTGTTGGTGGTGCCGAATCCATGTCTAACACTCCATACTACTTGCCAAGCGCCAGAAGCGGGGCCAGATACGGTGACGCCATCATGGTTGACGGTGTCCAGAAGGATGGTTTGTTGGATGTTTACGAAGAAAAATTAATGGGTGTCGCTGCTGAAAAATGTGCCAAGGACCACGGATTCAGCAGAGAAGACCAGGACAACTTTGCCATCAACTCTTACAAGAAGGCTGGTAAGGCTTTGAGTGAAGGCAAGTTCAAATCCGAAATCGCTCCAGTCACTATCAAAGGATTCAGAGGCAAGCCGGATACTGTTATTGAAAACGATGAAGAGATTGGCAAATTCAACGAAGAAAGACTCAAGTCTGCCAGAACTGTCTTCCAAAAGGAAAACGGTACCGTTACTGCTCCAAACGCTTCTAAGTTGAACGATGGTGGTGCTGCCTTAGTCTTGGTTTCTGAAGCCAAGTTGAAGCAATTGGGCTTGAAGCCATTGGCCAAGATCTCCGGTTGGGGTGAAGCTGCCAGAACTCCATTCGATTTCACGATTGCCCCAGCTTTGGCTGTTCCAAAAGCTGTCAAGCACGCCGGTTTGACCGTTGACAGAGTCGACTTCTTTGAATTGAACGAAGCCTTCTCCGTTGTTGGTTTGGCCAACGCTGAATTGGTCAACATCCCATTGGAAAAATTGAACGTCTACGGTGGTGCTGTTGCCATGGGTCACCCATTGGGTTGCAGTGGTGCTAGAATTATTGTCACTTTGTTGTCCGTCTTGACCCAAGAAGGCGGTAGATTCGGTGTTGCTGGTGTCTGTAATGGCGGTGGTGGTGCGTCTGCTGTCGTTATTGAAAAGATTGACGCCGACGCCAAGTTGTAAAAAGATTTAGAGAAAGAGGTAATGCGAATCTCAATATTGTTTTCCGCGTATAGAGAAGAGCAGAAGAGGCGAGAAAATTTATACAAAATAGCTACATATTTGCTGTCTACAATACACACATATACAGAGCAAACAGCCAGCTATGTCGTCAGATTACTTGTGGACAGAGGACGAATTGACCTCGTTTGAAATCGAACACCGGTTCAACGACACCACAATCACATTCATAATCGTGTCGCAAGACATACCCACATGTCTCACCAAACTCCTTCAATTCTTAGACCCCTGGATCAAATCCTACCCTTGGATGATCCAACCCCCAACAATTGCGCAACACCAAACCACATACAACAACCTCACGATCGACTATATCCACGGTGAGCTCACTTACCACGAGTACATCCCGGAATCCCTCCTTCTCATCACGCTCCTATTTCAGTTCACGAATCACCACAGCGACGCATACATCCACGTCTTTGACTCGGTGGACATCGAGCCGGTCTTGATCCACTGCCACGAGTTCCTCCCCAACGACCTCCAGGAGGTGGGCACGTCGATCCACCGGGTGTGGATGCACGAGAATGCCGTGGTGGTGTTGAACTTGCACGACGACCGGTACATCAACATGTACGTGGCGCTCCAGCAGTTGAACAACGCGGACTACACGCGCAATGCCGCGTTGACGGAGTACTGGCGCCTGAAGGCACGCATGGAGGAGTACTTGAGCAACGTGCACGACGTCGTGATTGACGGGTTGCCCGAGGACGCGGCGAAACTCATCACGAACGACGTGAATTTGGTATCGCGGGGGTTGATCGCGCTAGAGGACGAGACGCGGATAGATAGGGTAAGTGTGAGAGATGGTCAGGAGGGTTTTCTGGTGAGTGTTGTGATGAATACGATGAATTTGGGCGTGGTGTTGGCGATATGTGAGAATAACCCGGATTTGACCGCGAAGGACGTGGTGGTGAATGGGTTGTTGAAGTATTATGGTGCATTGCAGGAACGTCCGGAAATACCGCTGAGTGTGAGACAGGTGTCGAGGTATCATTTGCAGCGGGAGTTGATTAATCGCGGGTTGATTAATGGGTATGTGGAGGAGAATAAAGATGCCTATGAGTTGTTTGCAAACTCCTTTGATGAAGACGACGTGGATGCAGATGAAGAGGAAGGAGAGAGGTTGGCTAGCCGGTTACATGAGATACTAAACCAGTCGAAGAATATCCTTGATGAAGAGGATGAGGATCCTGACTATGAGGAGTTTTCGGATAACGAGGAGTTGACGAGTTTCAGAAACAAGTACTATGAGATTACCAACGTGTGGTTAGATACAGACGAGGTCACTGAGAAGTATGAGAGGTTCAAGAATCTGATGTTGGAACAAGTTGACAACTTCAGGTTGGATTTCAAAAATACCGAGTTTGAAGATTTCCCAGAGTTTCTAGAAACAAACATTATGTTGGGGCTAGAAGAGGAAGACAAGAAGAAGGAGATTAACGATGGAGAGTGCCAGGGGGATATGAATCATGAGGAGTATGTGAAATTCAAAAAAAAGCTACGTAAAGAAGGAGAAATAGTTGACGACTCAGACGACGAAGATGATGACTGGGAGGATGTTGACGAGGAAGATAACAATGATGAAGATGATGAAGACGAACAGGTATACGATCCTGTTGGAACGGACGACGAGGAGTATGCATATCACCAGACGACTCCATTGGCAGGCTCGCCAAAGATAACTGAAATTGACGACCTGGAAATTGGTGAGCCACAAATAACCGAGTTGTCTGAGAATTTGAAAAAGTTGCAAACAGACAGTGGCGATAACAACAAACCAACCACGCTCGAAGACATACTCATACAGAAATATAGTAAAGATTAGTCGTCAATGATTAAAAAAAGATAAAAAAAGATGTATGCAATAAATATACAACACAAATTTACAGATTCGGTATGGTTATTCCTCTATTACTCAACTCGTTAATGGTCCAGATCCAAGTTCTCGCCGCGTAATCCATATTAGTGGCGATGCTTGACGGCTGTGATTCATTACCGTCGGGTCCAAAATACTTGCCGTTGTCTTTCTCCACCGTTAGGTTCTCATCCAAACAGCACTTGATCACCACATTGGCGCCCTCTTTGCTCGTGGTTCCGAAAAAGTACCCGAATATGTGGAACAAGCACCAGAAGACAATCCCGACAATGGGTAATCGTGTCCAGTACGTGAACAAGTTCGTGTTCATGATCAACCCCGGATGCACGGTTAGAAATAGGATTTTCGGGTTTCGTAAACTCAACATCTTCATAAAATGTATCCCGGCTACCTTTGCCATGCCGTATCGCACCCAGGTGAACACCAAATTCGGGTAGTAGTCCAACGAATTGTTCAAACTGAAATACTGCAAGGCGAATAAATGACCGAATGAACTTAGGTATATGATTCTGGGCGTCGGCAAGTTGGGGAACTTGTCCTTGGTCTTTTCCAAGACCGGTAATAGCTTCGTGGTCAACACCAACGGCGATATGAAGTTTGTCTGTAGTTGAATGTCGAAATTATCCACCGTCAAGGTGTAAGGCAACGCCATTGCTCCGGCATTGTTTATCAATATATGCAAATGGTCCTCCAACTTTTTGAAATTGTCCACGGCAGTGACAATCAGGTTCAAGTTGCTCAAGTCAATCTCCAAGAATCGTAAATCGCCCAAGAACCGGCAATGGCTCTCCTCTGGTGTATAAGTCGCTTCGATCTCCTGCGCTTTGCTCTTCAATTCTTTGATGGAGCTCAAACATCGGGATTTTGACCGCCCGGCAAGGTAAATGGTGTAGCCGTGAACGTACAACTGCAAGACTGCGTAGAACCCTAGGCCACTGTTGCCTCCTGTTATGAATACTATTCTTCGATCCAACGCTGGGTTCAAGTACGGCAACGACTCAAGTTCTAGCGGAGTGGATGTCATGGAATAGCGTGTAGGTGAAGTGGGGAGTTGATAGGTGGGTGGTAGTTGCTCTTCTCTTTGAGGCAGTTATTGAAGAGGGAAAAGACGAAGGCGGAAAGGCTGTAGGTTGAAATAAGCAGAAGAGCCTGTGATTGTGTAAACAGTTGAATGTTGACTGTGAATAATGATGAGTTGATTATTCGCCAAGTAGACAATTTTAATAAACTGTGCACACTTCCTGGTGGATTATCTCTGTGTGTGTGTGTGTGTGTGCATATAATATTCATTTCTGTGTGTGTGTGTGTAATATTCATTTCTGTGTGTGTGTCTTTTTTTCTGCTCTGACTCTCTCTCGCTCAAGAAGCAAATCTTTGTGTGTCATCTGTTAAAGAACACACAGATACGCAACTATTACAATGGCGTTGTATTTGAGAAACCTTATTGGGTATATACACAGCACGTGAACTGCGCGTGATCTATACTAATAATCTACTAAATCAACTCTTCATAACCGACAATCTCCTTGAAAATAACCTCAGGTGATTTGTCAGTGGCATCAGGGGCAATACAGTCACCCCCATTGCTCGTCAATTCCTTGCCCTTTGGTATTTCCATTATATCGTATTGTGACCTCACCATATCGGACTTCATGTAATGGCCCTTTCTGTTGCCCACCCTCTTCATCAACTCCTCAAAAGTGGTGTAGATGAACACGAACCTGAACACAACCTCATCACCGGAAGATTTCTCCTTGATATAATCCCTGTAACTTTTCTTCAACATGGAACAAGACACAACGGCGATGTGGGACGCATTACCTGGATCAACAGCTGATGTGCTAGATGTCTTGCTCACTTCTTCTAACCACCCCCACCGGTCGTCGTCAGTCAACGGGATCCCTGCAGACATCTTGTCAATATTAGCTTTAGGGTGCAAAGAGTCTCCTTCGATGAAGGGACATTTGTAGTAGCTAGATAATAATTCACCCTGGGTAGTTTTTCCGGTCCCAGCGGGTCCGCCCACCACGATGACTGTTGGTCTTGATGCTATCATTTGTATTATGGATTGTTTGGTTGTTGTTGAATAGATGAATCAAGTTCTGGCTGGCGTGTCTATGGTCGTATTTATACCGTTGGGGAGAAAAATTTCTTATGGTTGTTTGCCAAAAATATTTCGACTTTTCCGATGTTGGTGCAACTTCTCAATTCATTGGGCAAGTTTATTATGCTTTATTTCTTTTTTTCTCGGCGTAGAGGTGGGGAGCGTGGAGGTGCGGGCTCACAGAAGTTGGGGGATCTCTCTCTCTCTCATCAGGTACAGCAACAATGAAACGTACAGTGGGGGAAAAAAAGGGAAAAAAAGTATAATGCCTACCCTGGTACATACCTACAATGCTAGTGATTACCCATTGTTCTATAACTATCTACCGTCTATTTACATGATGTAATGATAATCACAAAGAGAACTATATACATCTTGCCAACAGCCACTTTCTCCCCGACTATCTTCTACCCCCAAACGCTTTGTAGCCCTCCAATTTGTTGAGTCTTCTGATGTTGGTCAACTCTTCGCTCAACCTCTTCTCCACAAGTGCCTTCATCTCAAATGCACTCTCCTTGTCCACAAATAATGTTGGGTATCTCTGACTCAACCACATAAACACCAATAGCAACTTGTGCATTTGTTCAAAATGGTCAATGTTCTCCACCGTAGTAGCGGCATTGAACGTTAGCAGCGGTCTCTGGGATATCAAATCAAAATCTAAGAAGTCATAATCAAATATGCTCTTGCAACTTCTGTCGACAACAGTTCTCAAATATTCATGCATGGTGTCACAAATCTTCTTAGATCCCAGTGATGTCACCATATTAACCGGTGCCTCGCATAACGTCAATTGGTCATCAAAAGACATCTTTCTCAAGTGGCTGTCCCGACTAATCATATCCAACAAGGCAATTTTGGTATCCCATTCAGAAACGAAGTAGACTCCCTCGGACGTAGTAAATGTGGTCTCGAAGTACAGCCTCAAGACGTCAGATAATTGAGCACCTGGCCTGTCAATACTTGCCATATAATCTCTCCAAATCTCGTGCGTTGGCCAGATGCATGCACGAGGCAAAGGTTCCACGGGTCGATTCATGCATTCATTGATGTATGCCAAACTCTGTCTTTGTAACGCTGTAACAAACCCTTCTGTGGCACCACCATTTTCGTGGGAGTACCTTCCAGCACGTCCTGCAATTTGTCTCACTTCCAGTACCGTCAAGTTACTCATGGCAGTCCCGTCAAATTTACTGATACCACTGAAGACAATTCGGTTGATCTTTAAGTTCAAACCCATGCCAATCGCGTCGGAAGCAACCAACACATCGTACTCCCCATTGTTAAACTTGGTGGCTTCCTGTGATCTGATTTCCGGTGGCAACGCACCATACACCACTCCAACCGTCAAGTTGCTTTGCTGTTCAATGTCACACTTCATCCGCATGATCTTTCTTTTCGAGAAGGCAACCAAACAGTCTCCTTTGCGCAACTCGCCGATACGAATGGCTCTATTCTCCACTGTCAACTTGCCTAGTCTTTTAAAATTCTTGACCTCCAACTCATCTCCAGTAACTTCAACAATCTTTTTAATTAACGGAACAGCACTTGCTTCACCACACAAGTGGATTTCGTGCGCCATTACTCCCAAAACTGCGTTTGTCCACACAGAACCTCTTCGAGGGTCAGCAACCATCTGGATTTCATCAATCACACAAAGGTCCAACTTCTTGTGAAGCGGAATCATCTCAATGGTACCCGATGCCAATCCACTGATTTTACCATGCTGGTCAATGGAAGGAACGATCTCCTCCCCGGTAATCAAATTACAACCAATACCTTGTTTCTGGAACTTTTCATAAACTTCTCTTGCTAACAATCTCAAGGGTCCGGCGTAGTAACCCGTTTTGCTCTTGGACAACTTAACTAAGGAATGGTAGGTTTTACCACTGTTTGTGGGTCCAACATGCATGACGATTTTCCTCTTCATCTTTCTAGCTTCTGGGAACCATGCCGCCGGCATCGAAAGATCGATCTCGGGCCCCTGGCTTCGTCCTGTCTTCAACTTGTAATTGACAAACTCTTGGTACATTAGATGGGAAAGCACTCTTTGCACTAACTCAGACTTGTCTTTAAGATCGTAAAGTTCCAACAAGCCCTTGGCTACTGTGTCATGTTCTATGGCATATAGTATCTGCATGGCTTTGGGATATGTCGGATTAATGAAATCTTCGATAGTTAGCGTGACATGGAGGAAATCCCTCTCTATCTTGTCATCCTTGCTCATACGTAGAAGTGTCTTGTGAAACTGTTTCCGGAGGTCATCTTTGACCTCTGTTGGCTGGGCATTAAGGATCCCGTACGGTTCTGGCACCACCGAATCGTGCAACAACTTCCCCACCTCATCGCAGTATCTAGGGATGCTTTGTCCAAAGTGATCGTAACATTCAGTTTGGTACTTCTTTGGATGCACTTCTGAGTCCTTAATATGAGTCTCCCTTGGCTCCTTGTTCTTGGGAATGTTATCAGCAGGGGTCTCAGAGGGTGACTGGCTAGCCAGCAGCTGCTTGGAAAAACATCGAAGAAGCTGGACGGACGCCCCTCTATTGGCTGCATACCTAGAGACTAGACTTCGGGTGGCATTACCTCGTAGTGATCTGTATATGAGTCTCTGGTACATGGCGGTTAGTCACTGTTCTGGTTGCTGTGCTTGAAATTGCAGGTCTACCTTCCCCCCATCGAGTTACAAAGAAAAAGATTTTCTCTCTCTTTTGTCTCTGCGCTGTGTCGTCTAAACCGCTGGCTGGTGGGCGAAGCTGGCTGGCCGCGCGACGCAGCAGTGGCGGCATCATGAACAATGGGGGAGTTTGGTTTTTTTTCTCTTCTGGAAGTTGCTTGCACGGTGTGTTCGTGGCATACGCGCCAGCGCGCGTTTGATCGACGCCCCACTCCGCGCCCCCCCCCCTCCTTGACCGCATCGGTGCACCCATCGAGGAAAAGTGATGCGAGAAGTGGTGGGCTTGTTGGCCCCCCGAAAGAGTGGGTGATGGTGGTTATGGGGCATTTACACCTCGTTTGTGTGCGCAAGTACACGAATCGAACAATCGTGTACTTTTCTTGTTTTTTTATTTTTCTTCTGTTTTGCTTTTGGGCTCTGGCACTCTTTTTCGAAGTTAATTTTGAGTTTCATACACCAGGTGCAAGAAAAACTCCACCGTTTGTTGGAAACTGGCAAGAAAGAAAAAGTCACAACGAGGTTTTCACCACTTGCAATTGTACTGTCAGATATAGGGTTACGGTCACTTCTACCTACTGCGTTTGAATTCACACAACGACAAGAGTCCTCCCACACACGGCATTCGTCGAGAGATCATCCGTCCATCTACCCTGCCAAAAAAAGAAAAAAAAGGTAACATCACAGAAAGAGAGACTTCCCAGTATTATTCTTCACCTTCTTTTTTTCATTACGTAATTTTACCAACTTGACAACACTATAGCAAACAGCCTACATCCCCATTCTCCCCCTCCCCTCCCCCTTGGGAAACCAGAACACACTCAGCATATGCATAAATGAATGGAATAGGATCATCGAAATTCATCAACAACACGGCGCAACTAGCGGCGCAGTACAACGACTTTTACTTGGAGATAACCTCACCCAGAATCAGCCAAATAGGAAATTATAAAATCATCAAGGAGATTGGCGAAGGGTCGTTTGGTAAGGCCTATTTGGCCACTCACGTGTTGCTCAACATCAACGTGGTTCTAAAATGTGGGCTAATTGACGACCCCAACATCGTGAGAGAAATCTACTACCACAAGCAGTTGAAACACAAGAATATCGTGAGTCTTTACGAGGTTATCAAAACAGAGAGCCATCTTTGGATAGCGTTGGAGTACTGTCAAGGCGGAGAGTTGTACTACTACATTTACGAGAAAAAGAGGCTAGAATTGGAAGAGTGTCGGAACATATTTTTCCAGATTGTGTTGGCTGTCAAATACGTGCATTCCTTGAACTTGAGCCACCGAGATTTGAAGTTGGAAAACATATTGTTGGCAGACAAGAAGAAGTCGATTGTTAAGTTGACGGACTTTGGATTCATTAGGGAGTTTAACCCGCAGAGCAGGAAGTTCCTATCCACCATATGTGGTACCACCGTGTACATGGCTCCAGAAATGTTGAGCCACCAGAAATATTCAGGGTTTGCAGTCGATATTTGGTCCATGGGTATCATCTTGTACACCATGCTCAACGGGATGATGCCCTTTGATGACGACAATGAGATGAAGATCCAGGAAAAAATCATACAGAACGAACCTATGGTTTACGACCATGTGCCCATTGAGGTCAACATGTTGATTATGAAGATGTTGAACAAGGATCCCAACCAGCGACCAAGTTTGAACGAGATTTTGAATTCGTCTTTTTTAATTGACACCTACAACAAGCATTTAGAGAGAAATTCAAGGAGATCCGGTGGTGGCAGTGGGACCGGGTCTGGTGGCGACACCGAGTCTATTTTATCAATCAACCAGCATTATAATAGCATAGACCATCCATTTGAGTCGAAAATCGAGCGCGACTTGCTCCGGAAGTTGCAAAGAATTGATTTCGATATCGACGAATTGCAAGCTACGGCCAACAATCACGAGATCAACCTGTTGACGGCATTTTACGAATTGCTACTCACGCAGGAGTTCTCCAAGAAGAAAAAGAGGTACTACAAGGAGCGAAAGAGAAAGCTATACGAAGCCAAGAACTCTCTCCGGAAATCTAGAAAAAGAGTCAAGAGTGTTTTGTCATTATCCGAGCAGTCTTTGGTGGGTTCGCAACCATTGGAAAGGATCATGTCCAGTTTGAGTTTGGCCTCGGGCAAAGCGTCGAACCGAACTCCAACAAACATAACGAGGAAATCAACCGACCGGGGCGAAGCACCGATCGCAACGCAACTGCCGAAGTCGTCTCAGACAAGTCGTCTTAACTTCGAAGTTCCATCGCCAAGGGCTACGACAACCAACACTACATTAGCTCCAAGGTCGAGAAGAAACTCAAAGGATTTTTCCACGGCCGGTCCAACGTCTAATACTGATGTCACGGCTCCTTTGCGTCGTACGGTATCGTTTGTTCCTGATGAAAGGAGATTGTCGGCCGTTATAGCGGAGGAGAAAGACGCGAACAAAAAGTCCAATAAGAGCGGTAAGATATTGAATAAGCTTCAGTTTTGGAAAAAGAACAAGGAGGAAAGTATCGATGACACGATTTCGCGTTACAGCACCAAGTCCAATCATAGCAAGTCGACCAACGAAAAGATGATGGACACAGACGACGAAAAACCTCTAAAAATCAACATGAGACAGAACGAGAACCCAGACGGTCTTCCGCTTGAGTGTGATGATAACAACAATGCGACTGTAGTCAACCCTCAACCAACATTAGCACAGCCTCCATTGCTTGATCTCAGAAGAGACTCAGACCCAATTCAGCCGCTGCTACCACCTGGGTCCATTCTGGACATGCCGCGTACACCACCTTCAGGAGAGACGACAAGATTTGCCAGAACCAGACCATCGTCGATGATTTCGCAAATCAGTCAGTTGAGTAAGCTAAGCCAAATGTCTACCATGTTGTCAGAGTCGGAATTGGATATTCTCGATGAAACTGACACGATGGATGATGAAGACTATGACGATGATGTATATGAGTCGAGTATCAACACGTCGCAAGATAACAGATCACAGAACCCTAATGTCACATCATCTTCGTCAATTAACCAATCACGCCCCACAGGCAAGAAAAGACCTAGCTATAGACGAGTACTTGCTTCTGATGGCTCAATCCTTACCACCTCGTCTTTAACAGCCGCTGGTGGTGGTGGCAGCAGTGGTGCTGTACCAACGACTTCTACCATCCCAAGAAGAAAGAACTCATTGTCCAGATTGAGAAGTAACTCATCAGAAGATATTTCCGAGGACTCCAATAGGTACAGTGGAATAATAACTGACGAGAGCATTCCAATTGGTAGACCAGTTTCACCAGACCTCATCAAAAAACGCAATGCCAGAGCTCCAACTACGATGCCTCTAATGAACGGCTCAGCAGCAGGTGTTATCACTCCAACACCTAATAGCTTTGCCGATGCCAACAATAACAACAACAATAGTACAGATCCCTCACGAATTGCATACCATCGTGCTCCATCGCCTCCCATCGGCTTCAAGTTCAGCAACAAGCCAAGCAAAAAGATGATGGCTACTGCTGTCAACGGACATCATCAACCCAAAGCATACCTGGACACCAAACAAGTCGAAGACTGGATCCACCCAGGCAGTAATAACAACATTAACATCCCAACCGGAGTCTCCAACGCATTTACCAAATCCAGCATCTACCAACCAGTCATTAATGAGGAAGAGGAAGGTGATGAGTATATATGATCTTGCTTATAGTTTGTATTGTGGCTTATTTTCGTTTGTACGTGTTACTTGTGTCGTCTTAATATATACCAAGAGCCTTATTTCAACACCCCCAAACAGAAGTTGCAAATTTCTTTGTCCGCAATAACACGACTAAATCGTACCGTTCCTGCATGTAGACCTTTCTACCCACTGGAAAATTTTTTTTTGTCTTTTCCATTGAGTAGAAAAGCCATCACCGAACACGAAACTGCATCCACAACCTAGCTACCACAGATCACGAGCACAATATGGCATCCGTTATAGTAGTGGATACAGAATTGGAAGATTCTATCAGAGAGTATGGTCAGATTATCGACAGTATAAACAATACTACCGATTTTTCGACCGCCCTTAAATCATTCTTGCCAGAAGCTTCCTGGACCCAACAACAGTTGTCCAATGACGCCAAAGCCGGCTTGAGTAAAGAAATCTTGACGGTTTCTACCAGTGAAACATTGAAGAAATTAACAGATAAGGAATTCGAACCTACGTTCTACTTGTTGATCCACATCTTGTCCCAGCTTTCTTCGCATGACGAGATCTTGAACAACGCCAAATCTCCAATCTATACAATCTTGTTCGAAGTTAACCCTAAGCAACCACCTTCATTAAGAGACAGAAGATCCATTAAATCCACGTCTGTTTTGTCGATCTTGAGCACGATCTTCAACTTGTTACCAAAGGAATCGAAAACCAGAGTTTACGTGTTGGAAAACGTCTTGAAAGTCATCAAGACCTCGGGAATCGACTTTAGTTTAATTCAAGACAACATCGGCACCAACTTGCTCCAATGGTTGCAAGAAACCAAGACGAACCAAGACGAAATCAGGGCTATTTTCTGGGACTTTATTGAATTGGACGGTGAGTACAGCCAGAAATCTTTAGAATACATCAAATCCTTCACCAGTTCAAACACTTTATCCAAGGACGAATTGCTCAAATTGGTCAAGTTTGCATTGTCTTCTAAAATCGTCGACGTTTCATTCTTGGTCAACAACAACGTCGCCCAGGCGTTGTCCGCCAACTCATCTGAGCCTTTGGTCACGCTCTTCCAGAAATACGTGCATGGCGAAATCATACCAGCTGCGCAGATCCCATCTGACTTACCTGCTGATTTCATCAACTCGAAAAACAAGATCTTGGCCTTGGCTAAGTTCTTTGCCGACTCCACTGCTGCTGGCTCCGACCACGACGCAATCGTTTTCAAATACAGCGAGATTCCAAATGTTGCATCCAGTTTGGAGTTTGAAGAGATCTTGATTGAAGCCATCAAGGCCGGTGTCATTGAAGGTAAGTTGAATCAACTCGATGAGACGTTCTACTTGACTAGAGTCAACAGATTCATAATTGCTGGTGAGGACAACAGTAAGAAC
The DNA here is from genome assembly GCA_030565125.1 of Candida pseudoviswanathii. NCBI lineage: Eukaryota > Fungi > Ascomycota > Pichiomycetes > Serinales > Debaryomycetaceae > Candida > Candida pseudoviswanathii. The sequence continues at coordinate 8,146 of JAJMBE010000061.1, read as the reverse complement.
TGGACACAGGTCAAATTGGCTTTGGAACAATGGCAAAGCTCTTTGACCGACATTAATGATATTGTTAAGACCGCTAGAGAAAACATTGTCAATAACAATACCAACTAATGCTGGCGAAGAGGAAGGGAAGGGAATGATCGTTTCTGAATTTTCTTTCTTTTTTTTAAGTATAAATAAATAGTTATATAAAATTGTACAATAAAGATTTTCTATACAGACAGAGAGAAACCTAGTCTCTTTCGTTATCGAGGACAACCAAGAATCCTCCAACTAAATGCAATGAACCACACACGAAGACTTGTAAATGGCCATCCGAGTTTTGTTTCAAGTACTCAACCCCAGTCTCAATGTTAGCAAAGACATGTCTCTTGGCTCTATCGCCGTCTAACTTACCCCAAGCTTCACTCAATTGGTGCTGCACCTCAAGTTTCTTGACGGCATCTTCAGAGGTGTTTTTGGAAATCAATTCCGAGTTGTATTGGCCAGACGACCACGTAGTGTTGGTTGTAAATATCACATCGTCGAATTGGATGTTTGATGATCCACCGCAGACCGTGTTGTACAACTTTGCCAACAATTCGACATAGTTGTCTCTTCCTTGTTGGTTAAACAACAATGCTCGTTTCTTTGGTGCTGCCAATTTCTCCTGCTCTTGTCTGAACCAAGTCGACGAGGCGTTTATGGACTCCAAAGTGTGTGCCCCGTCAATATACCAAGTTACTCCTTGTGGGTTGTTTTCAATGACCTGACATCTGCCTGGCCAATCGACAATTTTCAACCCAGTGATGAACTGTTCTGGTAGCTTCTTGATCGTACCATCGGAGTTAAACTCCGGCAAATCGTCGGTCACACCAATTGACTTCAAATGAGAAGCAGCCAATCTCACGGCCAATGCAGCATTCTGCTTCTGGAAGTCCCCAGATAATCCCAATTCAACGTCAGGCAGGTCTTTGTCATCGACGAATTCCAACGACGAGGCACCCAACTCTTTAGCCCTTTGTTCAATCAATTGGTGAGATTGAGGGTATTCCAACTGCTTGGACACAAACGCCGGTGATCCTTTCTTGAAAATCCCCGTCTTGTTCTCAGTGATGCTCTCAATGGTGTCCCCCAACATGAAAGTATGATCAATGCCCAACGCCGATATGCCAGTAACTGTTGGCTTGTCAATGATGTTTGTTGAATCGTACGTGCCGCCAACCCCAACTTCATAAATAGCAGTATCCACCTGTTCCTGCAAGAAAACATGGAAAGACAACACCGTCAAGTACTTGAAGTACATTGGCTTCACCTGATCGCAAGGCTGCAAGCTTGGCCATTTCTCTGGGTCTGACTTGGTGCTCGACAACTTGTCCCAAACTTCAAAGAAATACTTTGCAAACTTCTCTTGTTCTATAGGCTCCCCATTGATTCTAATCCTCTCCCTGACCGACTTCAAATGCGGTGAAGTGTACAATCCAATCTTGGATATCTGGTTCGGCTGGTACTGCTTCAATATCGACTCGGTGAACGCACAAGTAGACCCCTTTCCTTTTGTGCCCGTGACGTGGATAATGTTCAACTTGTTGAAATCACTAGGCTTGTAACCCAATCTGCTTGTAAACTCATACACTTCGTTGATAGATAAGGCATTCCGATCGACGTTAGGACCCAATTTTTTCGTCGCTTCAATCGAAGCGAAATTGGACTGTAAGGAGTTTAACGCATTGATTGCATCTTTGTAGGTACGCTGTTTAATTGGGAGTCTCATAGAACTGGGGTTAGCAGATTCACTCATGTGTATTTGTGGGTGGATGGGCGTAGTATATGGAGCGGGGTGATGGTGCCGGGTCTAGTCAAGGGGGGGTGTGTGGGAGTGGTAGTGGTTAGTGATATCCCAGCATCAAACAAGAATTTTTTTTCTTTCCTTTCTTACTCGTCGCTCCCGTTCGTGTGGGCGGGCGCGCAGTGTGTTTAGCCGCTTTGTGTTTGGTGTGGGTGTGTGATCTTTGGAGACGGAGCTTGTGGTGGCTGGTACGTTCACATTATGTTGCAAACTGGTGTTTGCGTTGCTAGGTCATTTACTTGTTCTTTTCTTGGAACCGGGAGACCAATTGGTCTTACCTTATCGTGGCTTATTCGCCACGATCCATCCACAATTATATCTAAGCCATAGTTACTCTCGAGTTCTGGAAATATAAAAGAGTAGCGATATCTCTTGGAGAGTTGAAATAGCAGTACCGAACGGTGTAAGCTCAAGGAGTGACTCCTTAGACTTTTAGGTCTCCCCACCATCAGTGTGTTTGGTGTATACTAACTACGGTATGAGAACAACGCGTTTAATAGAACAAAGGCATCACACCAAAGTTCTGGAAACACACACCTCCGTTTGTTCCTATAATTGGAATTATGATGGAGTTAGGGTCAAGCATGAGCCTGGTTTTTGACTTTTCATGAGCAGTGTTTGCTATTTTATTCAATCGATATTGGTATCGTTTTAAAGGGAATGTCTTACCAGAAAAGCTGAAGAGCTACCAATGAAAACGAGGCATATACTGGACCAAGCAGAAACCGAATCCCACTGGATTACACCCGTTCCACCAGACATGACACCACCTTTTGGAGATTCGAGGTTAGGTTTACAAATTTCTTGGATTGTTTTGATTTTGTGAACCAAGGAGATATTTTTACCCCAGACTTACACCAATGTGTAGTTGCAAGTAGGGGCAAATGTGAGGACATCACCATAGGAGAACACCATAATTCTTTTAAAGACCTCCCCTTGTCTCCCATACTTTCAGAAAACTATAAATACACCTCCAGGTCTTCCCAAATTCCAATTTTTTTTTTTCATTCCCTTTTACCTCATCAGAACTCGCTTCTATTCATCAATCCACTAATCTACCAATCTAAAAATGAAGTTTTCCACTGTTGCTTTAACTTTGTCCGCCTTCGCTATGGTCAGTGCTGGTGTTGCTAAACCAAAGTACTACAAGCCAAAGCCAAAGCCTGTTTTTCCTGGTTTGAAGACCGTTGGCTACGAGTTTGCCTTGGGTGTCAGAGAGAAGTGTTACCCTGACGACATCTTCTTGGTGTTTGAGATTGCTGATGGTCAATTGGAACACAACGGCGAGGTTGTTGACTGCAAGTGTGAGAAAGAGAAGCGTGGCTACAAGAAGTATATTCCACCACCACCAGTCGATTTGGTTGAGTACTGTACCATTGACAAGACCGATTGTGTTGACACCTTCACTTTGTGTGAGACTGTGTTGTTTGACTACAAGAAGCGTATCGGTGAAATTGTTGCCAACCACCAATTCCAATTTGACAGCCCAGTTCAACCTGATGCTTTGTACACCAAGGGATGGACCATTGTTGAGAAAGATGATTACTTGTTGTTGGCTCTTAATGGCTGTACTGATTTCTGGGAATGTCCTGTTGATGACTGTGGTCTCTACAAGTTGTACGATGCTTCCATTGATTGCAAGTGTAAGGAAATCGAAATCATCATCCTTTTGATCGACGAAGAGTGCCCACCAGAACCATGCCCAGAACCAGTCGTTGAACCAGAATGCCCAGAACCATGCCCACCAGAGCCAGAATGCCCAGAACCATGCCCAGAACCAGAACCAGTTGTTGTGCCAAAGCCAAAGAAAGGTAAGGGTTACAAAGGTAAGTACTAGGCGTCCAGTCAATTGCTCCTAGCTAGCTAATGAATTATTGCAAAAAAAAAGGTGTGATTAGGTTTCAGGGTGGTCTTATTTTTTTGGTCTTACTTCTTCTTTATCTAGTGTTGCTTTTTACAGTGACTCCAGGCTGGTTTTCAAAATAGGTGTCCTTTTTTCGGTTTTCTTCTTCGGTTTCAAAAGTCTTCTTTTGCTTAGTTTCTTAATTCTTATATACTTCATTAGCTTATGAATAGAATAAAAGTTTCCACGCCTTTAATAACTTCTTGTTACATAAAATCCCGTGAACCTGCAAAGGCTGCAAAATCTATAATTTACTCTCTCCTGCATGGAGAAGCTTTTACCGCACGGCGAAATTTTTCAATTACATAAATTCCGCATTGCCTCCTTTTTTTTTTCTTTTACAACCAAACGTAGTTTTTTCTTCCAATAACGAAATACCTACAGTCCGTCCTTGTCCTGTTTTACAACGTAATAGTCCAGAAATGCTCAATTCGTGATTCAATTAGTTCGGCATCTACCAGCATGCGTCCCGCACACGCGAAATTTTGGTGGCTGTGAAACACGCTTTTTCTTTGGTGGCGTACAGTCTATGAAATTTTTCAAGTGATCCTTTTGCCACCAGTTTCAATTCCAGAACACAAACCAATATGGGGTTGGCTGTTTAGGAGATGTGACACGGTGAGGTCTTCTGGGTGAGTGACGCACGCAGGCTGTGTGCTGGGTAGGTCTTTCTGAGTGCCAGCTCCATTTCGGTGGCGTCGCTACCGCGTTGGACTCTACAAGTCGCGCGTCACATGGAAGAATTTCTGCTTGAAATGACTGGAGGAAAGTCATATTGGCAATTGGAAGGTCATTCGTTCTGCTAGTGCTGGGAATAGAGGTCCGTTGTTGGTTCCGTTAGTGTTCATTCCACGGTACCCCGAGTGATAGCCATCTCCGTGAAAAACACGCAACGCTTGACGGGATTCCTTTGAAACCACCACCAACAACACTCACTACCCCGAACCATGTCTGCTGGTGAATTCCTGGTTGGATATCCAATGTTGCCACCACCCTGGGTTGTCATTCATGACGAGCAACCAACTCTTGGTAGTCCACTTTCCCTTCTACTCTAACATCAACCCTACCTCTCTAATACACACCAATCACTCCACCGACACTTTCACGCCACCACTAGTACATGTTTTTGCAACCATCCTTCCACCAAACTCACCCTCCATAGTTAACGTCACCATACATTTTTTGTTGTAACCTGCACTACTTTATTTGCACCCCTAACTCAATAGTTAACTTTGCTGTCCTGAGTTTCTTTTTTTTTGTCCGGTTTTGTGATATCCAATGACAACAGAATGATTTTTTCCTTAAGTGAGTCATTTTCCGTACTTTGGAGCCAGAGGGAAAAGACAGGGAGAAAAATTTACAAGCAACAAAAAAATCAAGGATCAACCATCACTTACGAACCTACTACCCATCCATCACTCTATTCCAGACAATCCAGTCCTAATAGATCACCACAAGCAACCCACATTCAACTATCCAGACCTCGTTCAACCGTCCCAAGCATTATATGAAAGTTATCTTTATCAACTACCTATAGTCTTTATTATTGTTATTACACACAGAAATTCTACAATGTGCTTTACCCTTATCATTTAAGTGTACATTCTGGCAAGTTAAGTTAGTGATTTTTTTTTTATATTATTGATCTGGATTTTGTATTTGGAAGACAAACAACATTATTGTATTTTATATTTGGAGTGATTTGATTCAAAGCGGTTTATTTTTGTTTAATTCTTTTATATTGATAGCGTTCTTTTTAGTTTTCACCTGAAGGAAAGAAAGAAAGAACACTCCCACATTTTTTTATCGGCAACTTATTATTGAAAAGAGGTTTATATCCAAGGTGATTTGATTTACCATTGCCCCAACTGTTTACTATTTTTGAATAACTGAAGACAGGAGTCTATTATTTTGAATTATTTCTATATTCTTATTTAGATCGTGCTGCACCCTTTTATTTACTGAAGAGCAAACATGATCAATGACAATATTTATAAGAATATTCACCATATGGCTTCGACCACTGGCAACCACCCGGACGGCGGTGTTCACACTTCCGCCTCCGAAACAGACCTTACTACCACCAAAAACCCTGTTGGCACTGATTTGAACAATATTTCGCAGTTTATTTTCTTGGAAGCGGGCAGAGATCCGAAGAATGGTGGCAAAAGTAACGTTTCATATGAGTCATCATTAGACATCATGACTGTGCAAAACAACGAGGACTTGAAGGACGACTTCAGTGAATACATTAACATTCCATCGTTAGTATCTGATGATGAAGATATCGAGTCGTCTGTTATGAATAAAGAGTCTAGTCATATATGGCAGAAACAGAGATCTTTGCAGCCAACCCCGACGACCATTCCAAGCAACTTATCTGAACACGAAGAGTCGTCAGTGCAACAACAACAACAACCACAACCAAAGAATGAAGGGCAGCTGCAGCCTGCTCACCTTCATCACCCAACGCCAGTGGTCCATCAAGATGTCCAAAAAGTAAAGCGAACCGCCAAAGCTCGCCCTCAACCAACTTTGACCATCGAAGACGTTACCAAGTCTGTCAAAGAAGCAACAACTACTTCCACTTCTACCACCAAGGAACTTTCCCCAGCTGAATACAAGCTTGAACAAACTCAGATTATGACAATCATAGTCAAGTATGTCACAGCTAAGATTCAGAACTCGTTCCCACCAGAATCTCCAAGAAACCACAAGCCAAATGAGTTACCATTGGACAAGTTTTTGTTATTATTGACAAGCAGATTGAGATTAGCATTGCCTGTTTTCTTGAAAGCTGTCATTTACTTGTTCAGATACATGGATATCATTTACTTGTTGAGGTACTTGAACCAAACCAACAACTTTGTCAACTACAACGACATGGGCTTTGAATTGAAGAAATTGATTATTGGCTGTTTCAAGTTGGCCATAATCAAAGAGAACAGAGTCCTCAAGAACAAGTACGTGTTGAATTGGGAAGGGATTACTGGTTTGAAGAACCACGAGATCAACTCCATCGTCAAGACTATAGTTGATAGAATGAATGGGAAATTGAACATTAAGAACGTGGAAGTTGTTAGGATGAAGGAAGAGATGTACAGATTTGTCAAGATGGTCTCTATTGAAGTTTGAAGAGCTGAGTTTGAGGTTTGCTATTTTTGCTTTTTGGGAAACATATTGATTGTGTTTTTCCTGTTATTTCTTAAATATTCAAATGGAGAAGGAGAACTGTAAAGTGTGAGTTTTTTTTCTTATTTTTTGCAGTTGTTCCTTTAATGATTGTTTTTGTTTTATTAGTTTTAGTATTGTTTAGTGTGTAGCGTATGTTCTTGAAAGAGATATCGTAGAAAAAGATAGTCAGGGCGATGAGGAGGGGGCTCATGTCAGAGATGCAGTCATACAGGAGGGAGGTCTTCGTTTTGTGATGTGGATCTCTTGTGACTGATTGACCGCTCTTCCGGAGTTTATGTCAGGTTGTTGGTGGGGTGTGTCAGGGCGCCTTGAGAAATATGAGTAAATTGCGGAGTGCCGTGGTGAATTTTTTTTGCTCTGCTTTTGGCACCTAATGGAGATGACGCAATTCATGGTTGGGGCAATTTGAAGAAAACGCTAATGAGTAATAGGAGTGAGCAGACTAAAAGCTAATAATATTCCTCTAATATCCGCCGTTTAGCATAGACTGTGAGTCAAAAGACTGTTTGGTGCCTTTGTTTCCACCTAGCAATACTGTAGCCAATAGTAACAGTAGAATTTACCGTTATGCACGTGACTCACAGATAGGTGGAGAAAAAACTTTGCGGTCTCTCTTCTGAAGCAGGCGATAATAAATTGGTTATATAAAAAAACACAGTGGTAGAAAATGAGTCATAACACAAAGTTTCACAGACGAAAAAATTTTCTATCAGTGTGCCGCACAAAACGTACTGAAATTAGCAGCAATTCGTTATCGCTGGGTCCTTGCCTACGCCTACACCTACGCCAACACCTACGCCTATACCGCGCGCTAAACTTTCTGTCCTTTCTCACCCGAATTACTCACGCTGTATGGGGCAGCCAAATCAGCCAGGAAAATTTTTCACCTTTTTCACAATATTTAAATACCCTTTATTCTACTTTCCTTTTCTATTTTTTTTCACTTCTCCTCTTCTCTTCTCTTTCTTTTCCTTTTCTTTCTCCATCTATTACTTTATCGTCACTACTACTTACAATGTCTGTTCCTTCCAATCCATACGGTCCAAACCCATCTGACTTTTTGTCCAACGTTAACAAATTCGAAGTTATCGAATCCACATTGAGAGAGGGTGAGCAATTCGCCAATGCCTTCTTCACCACCGAAAAGAAGATCGAAATTGCTAAAGCCTTGGATGATTTCGGTGTCGACTACATTGAATTGACCTCCCCTGTTGCATCCGAAC
>JAJMBE010000060.1:0-70601 GCA_030565125.1 Candida pseudoviswanathii | reverse complement strand
AGGCTATCAGGAGGTTGCACAATGGGGAGAGCGTGAGTTACTTGTTTAATAATGTTCCCGAGTAGACTATAATATACGAAAAGTCACGTGTTGGGTATATTATGTCGTCATGTAGCAGGCGACATCTTGGTTTAATTAAAATTCCAGGAATCGGTAAGGGAACCAATGTAATTAGTGGAAAATTTGTAGTAGAAACCCGATGAGTGTATTGGTGATTAGTTTTACACTTGATTCGGAAACCATCATGAAAATTTTCACTCTGGCCATGGGCGAGTTCGTCCCCTATTTATAGTTGACACCCTCGTCTATCATCCAATTGCTCACACTGATTTGTTTGATACCCGATACTGAATCATGACGGTTGTCTACACACTTTAATAGTAAGGCTGCTATCACTACTATTTACAGACAAGCCAACCGTCATGAGTAATGAACGTGAAAACCGACGACAAATTCCCCTCGTCATAAAACTTGCTTCACCCAATCACTATTGTTGTTTATCAATATCTTCGTAGTCTAGCAAACTACCATCCAACCCTGTTTGAGGTAATATATGCATGATAGCATAAGTTTGTGACCTACCTACTAACACAAGAACCTTCTAGCACTTGATAACATATACATGACATTATAATATACACGTACGCTGCTTATTTAATTAATTTCATTTCTCCTCTTCCGCATCAACCAAGAACCAGCTAACGCCCACACTCAACCGGAATGGGTTTGCATCCAAGCTCGAAAAGTTCTCTTCGGTGACTTTGTTCTCTGTAATATTCTTGACTCTGCCAATAAACCAGTCTCGAGCGATAGATTCGCTCGTCTTCAAGAAATAGTGAGGTGCACCGATGTTGAACGCAGCCCATGGTTGGTACTTTTCATCATCAAACTTTTCATTGTCATGGGTATCGTTTGCAGGACGATCGATTCTTGTGGGCAAGAACAATACCAAGTCGTTCTCTTGGAATCCATTCAATGTGATCTTATTGTTGAACTTGTGCATCAATTTCTTCATTTCCTGTTCCTTCACCTTGTTTTCTTTGGTCTGACGCTTGGCAAATCCTTCAACGTCTCTGAATCTTTTGGCAATAGCGTTCAAGAAAAACCTTGTCGTGTTGCTGCTGTCCTCTTGCAATTGAACGTTGGATTTGAATGCCAACGTATTCAAAAACTTGTCGAACTTGTTGCCCTGTTCCGTGTCAAACTTGAACATGTCGTTGAACACTTGGATCAACTTCAAGGATTGATCATTGTACCTGTCAACAACGGAATCACTTTCATTACCAGACGAATAGCTGTCGGGCAAGATTGAGCTTAGCGGAGGAATGCCACTAATCCAGCTCATTTCCTTTTCGATCTCATCAATTGCTTTTGAAGTTGGAACATCGACGGAAATTATCAGCAAGTCTTCTTCGCCGCCACTAGGGGTCCTCTTTGACTTCAAACCCTTGACACGTTTAATCTTGTAGATGCTCTCTTCTTTGACTAACAACAATCCCATTGACTCCAAGACAAAGCAATACTCCAAAAAGTACTGGAACATTTCTTGGATCACACGTTTGATGTCATTCATGAGATTGATGATTACATTATTCAAATCATTGATCAACAAGTCGTGTCTCTTCTGCTTGGTTTGTGTCAACTCCATCAAGTTCTCATAGTCCTCGCTGACTTCGTCCAACTTGGTTTGGAGACTCTTCATATCACTAGTGAACTGGTTGCGCTCTTTGGTAAATTCAGCTTCTTTAGAAGACAAGTTCGATAAAAGATCATTCTTCATATGCATGGCATCGTTCAACTCGTTGCGCAAAGCGCTTATGGTCTTGTTCAAATCAGAAACTTCTTTGGATGATGTGGTGGTCAAGTCAGTGAAATGGCTAATCTCGGCTTCCAAATCATTGATTTGACTGTCTCGACTTGCCAATTTCTTTGTAAGTGACTCAACTTCCTTGTGATCCATTTTGTTTTCTAACTTGTACACTCTGAACTCTTCATCTTTGTCATTCAACTGCTTCGTCAATTCGTCAATCTTCCTTTGGTGTTCCAATTTCAACAGTTCAATCTCCCTCTCCAACTGCGTGATCTTCTCGTCCTTTGATTTAGCCTGTTCGTACAACTCTTCGTTCTTCAACTGCAACTCGTTGTTGGATTTCTTGAGTCGGATGTTGTCAAGGTGTTTATCAATAACTGAAGAGTCTAACGTTTGAGACTGCTTGATGGTACTGGCGCCGCCGGTTGGAGGAACAGTTGCCACTTCTTTAGTAGAAGTTCGACGCAGCAACAACTGTGTGGGGTCTGTTCTGGGTGGAGTCACAGCTTTTGGCTGGATGATCATGCTCATTTTGTTGTCCACGGAAACGCTTGATCCATTTCGGATAACAGGCCAGTTGTTCAAGTTCCTGTACTGCTGCTGGTGCAATAAATTCTCAAGCTTCTTGATTCTTGACTTTAATCCTTTGATCAAGTTCAAATCAAAATCAATAGCCTCGTCTGTTGTTTCCCCATCAGTCAAATGTTTCAGTCTTTCATCGGCGGTAAAGGACGTAAAGGTACTCAACGAGGAAATGATCCTAGTAACCTTCTTCATGTTATTCGTGCAATTCATCAAATCTTTAAAGTTCTTGTTCAATAGCTCCATAAACTGTTTGGAGACGCGTGACGATTCAACCAAAGAAATGTACTTGATAATATCGTCCCGCTCAATAGGTAATTCATGAAGTATACTGAAATTGTTCTGTTTGTTGGAAACAAGGGTGACGTCAATGTGTGGCAATGTAGTAGCCACGGGCTCGTTGTCGATCAACGTCAAAAACACACCAAACTTCTTCCACCATATGCCTCTGAACAATTTCTCGTGTTCGATAATTGTTGAAAACTGTTCACTGGCGTTGTTTATCACTCCCTTGGAATAGAAGTCTGACCACTCAAATTGGCGTCGTTTCTCGATAAGAGCAAACCCAAACAACAATGGCATATCTATGGTAAGCGATAAGTAATCCTCTCGTTTCTTAACCTTGTTTATCGTTTCATAGGTAACCTTGTCTTCTTCACGTTGGCGTTGTTGTTCGTCACCTTCTGGTTGTTCGCCACCCGCATCCTCTTCTGCAAGCTTCCTCATCTCCGTCTTGACATTAACCATTCTCATTTGAACATTAGCTATGGTGTTGAACAACTGACAGCTATTCTTGATGAGCTTCTCTTTGAATTTTTCCAACTCAAGTAAGCTCTTGTGGATTGTCCTGGCATTATCGTAAATGGCAGCGGAATAAACGTCTCGATGCACCTTGAAAACTTGCTGCAACTCCGCAGGGCTCAAATTTTCAATGTCATCTGTGATACTTTTGGTATTTGACTGAATATTTTCCAAAGCTCCTTGCAAGTTGAGGTCTTTGAAGCTCTTTATGGAGTCATTTCTTGAAGTCTCTATGAACTTGTCAACCTTCACTTTATCGTCATTCACATTGTTGATATCTCTACTCAAATCATTGAATTTCTTAATGATGGCCGGCAAATGGCTCTCGATATAATCAGCGGACGATTTCAATTCATCCTGGTTCAAGTAGTCGCTTAGTTTAATGGTAGTGTGGCCAATTTTGAAACTTGGAAACAGTTGCAACTTCTTGTAATTCTGGGCCCATGACTTATGCAACGTCTTGTAATTTATCAACTTGATATAATTAAAGAAGTTATTGAAGTTCTTTTCGATCTCATTCGTGAAATTCCCAGCAAACTGAAAGATAGTATTCAATGACTTGAAAATCACATTGATCTGTTTGATCAACTGTCGACAATATTCCTCCATGACTAAACTATCCTGCGACACTGCTCGTGCCCAACCCTGGTTGATCTTCAAATTGCTCGATATGTTCTGCTTTAAGGGCCCATTGTTGTTCGTGCTCCCCAAGGCAGATTTCTTGGGCTCAGTGATCTGGTTCTCGGATTGCGTGTAGTGGCCAATCAACGAAGGCTCAACACTCGATGCAAACAACCTCTTATCGTAAACAAACACCTCATTGATGTCGTTGATCAAGTTATAGTTGAGTTTGATGCCAAAAGATGTCAAGAGAAACAAGTTCTCGATGTTGTCAATCAGGTATGACTGTTGTAGGAACTTCTTGAACTCCGACAAGTTGTGGAACCGCACCGGCTTGGTGATCTTGATGGACACCCCGTTGTGGGCATTGTTGATTGTGAGGTACGATATCTCTGACATTAAAGCAGGATACGTGATGTGTGATAATGGGTATGCGTGTTAGAAAAAGTATGGGGCGAAAGCAGGGAAATCAAGGATAGATCGCGAGAGGGATTATTGGAGGCGATGGACAAGTGGTAACTGTGACGATGAATGATAACTTTTTTGAGGTAATATAAAAATCAATCAAAAGTGCCTGGTTTGTGGTAAAATACCTTGATGGTTGGTTGGTAGAGTGTAGGCAAAGGAATGTAGGAGTAGTGGTTGATAAGGAAAGACAAAACCGCCAGAGAGAAAAACGAGTGAGGATTCTTGCTTCCCCTTGTCACTCGAGCCAAACTAAAAAATTTAATCAACTCAAACAGTTTACAAAAACAGGCAGTTCAAACAGGTTCACGTGATTGGTTTAGATGGAGGTAATAGCTAACTAGATGATTCCCATTGACCTATGGAATACCAGTCAAGGATAGTTCTTTGTTGGTGTAGCTTCTTTCACGTGACTTTTTGGTTTTGCCACCAAACAGGAACCTAAAGAACTGCGGCGCATGAACAGGTGGTTTCAAAACTACGAGAAATTTCAGCAACAGCAACAGCAACAGCAACAGCAACAGCAACAGTAACAACGACAGAGAAAGGCTTACTAGACCTCGGCTACCAAGGTTCCTCAGAGAGTGAGGTATAGCAAGGCTGATTTGCCAGATGGATGTCCTGGAAGGTGAGGTTGAACAACTCCGAAATATCGGACTTAGTTGCAACGCCATGTGCAATTCCATCCAAGGCTACAAACAATATCCTACTAGAGAAATGTGTGCTTTCGTCTTTCTTGAATCATCCTCTAGCCACTCTTTAGATCCTGCCCTCCCCATTGTCTATTCCACCACAGCTTTTGTTGCAAGATTGTCAATCTCTCTATTGTCGTGCACATCTGCCCAACAATCTTCCTGTCGCACAAACAAACAACCGACCACAAGGCAGCCCACAGGGAAAGAAAAAAAGCGTATCAAAAGCTCAGTTCGTCACATCGTCTCTCCAAACTGTTTACCCACGGCTCACACACACAACACACACATAGATCTTCACACCATGTTAGATAGCACATCACTCGAGGTGATAGCCCGATTCAAACAAGCGTTACTTAACAAGCAACCCCAGGTATCCACATCCGAGTCCCAGGAGCAGGACAAGACACCTATTGACGGAACAGAAACTTTACCGGTTTACAACCGTGGATTGAAGTTACTATCCGCGAGGGCGCCACCTAGCTTGGACGTCTTGAGACCCAAGACCACGGAGTATGACGGAAAGAAGTACGTCGTGTTGACGAACGAGACTATCGAGGGGAATAATTTGCGAAGTAAGAGGAAGTGGAGGGATACGTATGGTGATAAACAAGTACAGGATGAGGAGGAGTTGGGACTTGATGGAGAGACAAGGGCCGATGACGACGAAGATGAGGATGAAGTGCATCCGTTGAAGAAATCGAGGATTGTGGAATTGTTAGCGCCATTGAACCACCCTTCGGAAATAATCACCCACCCTGCTATCTCCAAGACATACAAACTGCAGACGTTGGGAAAACTAGCATACGAGTTGATCGAGTTGATCGAAATCGAGCAGAACAATCTCAACTGGTTGAACAAGCTCTTGCAGGTGTTGAATGGCGAAGACTGGTTCTATCTCTTGGAAGAGAACTTGGGGTTGAAGGACTATGACCACGGGTTGGATGAAGAAAAGAAGAAGAAAATTGAAGCTAAACAGCCCGTGGCTGATGAGTTTGAAGATGAGGAGGAGAACGCAGCGGATCCGTTTTTCGCCTTGCCTACTGCGTTGAAGAGGTATGAGACGTACCAGCAGAGTTTGGAAGCTAACGACCCATTGAAGGAAGATCTTATAAATTACCTCCAGGTGAGCATCCAGAGACAGCATGAGTATATTAAGAATTTGACCCTGTTGAGGAATGGTTTGGTTAGAGCTGACCGGTTGAAGAAAGACTTGCACAAATGGGGCAAGGAAATGTATGATAAGAAGAGTAACTAGAAAGTTGTGTACTATAGTTTACATCAGTAAAAAAAACAAATCAATTACTATATTACAAAATAACGCATTCATTCTCGTGCTATACTCCTTGTCTAACTAATCTATTCCTCGTCATCGAACTTAGGAGCCAAGTAGTATCTCAAATAACCACCGGTTTCCATCTTGAACTCAAACAAAGCAGGGGTCTTATCAGCCATCTTGATAGTGACGAAATCAGACAAAGTAGAAGCTTTGACAATATCGTTCAAGTATTTCAAACCGAAAGTCAAATCAACTGGATCGTCCAAGTTGATGACGACCTTATCGGCGTCTCCGTTATCGTAAGGCTTGACAATAACACTACCGGATCCATTTTCACCATCAGCAGTGAACTTGACGGAGTCTTTAGTGACGACAAGACGCAAGGATTCACTCAAGTTCTTCAAGTCTCTCACGAGTTTAGCGAAATCGCCACTTGGCATCTTTATAACGGCGTCGTATTCCATATCTTCAATCTGTAAGAACTCCGAGTCGAAATCGATCAATTTCAAAGAGTACTCACTGATCTTGTCCTTCTTCTTGTCTTCAAGAATGGTCATGAGCTGGTCTGGAGAATCTTCAGCCAAAAGGGTCAAGTAGTCCTCGTTGTTGGCGGATTTGATGATCTTGCTGAAACTTTCCAAGTCAACACCCAAAGTGACCTCTCTGTCACATCTGTATTCTGAGAATGAAGAAACGGAAACCAATAAGGAAACTAACAAGACACGCGAGTCATCGACGGCTTGCACAGTGATACCGTGTTCTGAACAGTTGAAATTACATTTCTTGACGGAGTCTTTGATGGCTTCAATGATCTTCTTCAATAAAGCGGCGTCTTCGAATTTACCTTCTAACATAGCGATGGGTTGTGACTGTATGGAATTGATGTAAAGTGATTGGTAATAAAAGAAAAGAAGAAAGAAAACACTGAAACGTTGTGAGATTTAAAGAAAAAGTGTCGATGTGCCAACCAAAAAAAAAATCGAGACGCGGTGGATGGCCAAAAAAAAAAACGCCAGCAACCACACGCGCGCGTCGCACAGTAAGTACAGGGCGTGTACCTTGTTCCTAGAAATAACGAAATATGCGTGCATTCACCATAAATTTTATGATCTCTATACAATTGGTGGTAAGAAAGCGATTCTTGACCTTGCTTTCTCACTGATGGGCAAGATCAATCTGTACGCATCATGAGTGTTCAAGTAATACCGGTACAATCTCTTTGTTCTCAAAAACCCGAAACTCTCATACAAGTTCAATGCACCTTGGTTGATGACTTCTGTCTCCAACATGATCTCGTCAACGTCGTCATTCTCCCGCATGTTCTCAATGGTCAATTTAACCAAGTTCGAAGCAATGCCCTTTTTCCTATAGCTTGGATCGATGACGAGCATCCCTATGTACCCCCTCATTCGTACGTTTCTGTGGGGCTCAATTTTGGATATAATGACCCCGATGATTTTCTTGGTGCCTGAGGCAGACGCAGGGTCTTTGACGGTGTAGCAGTACTGGGGCCAGTTGTTGAGAAAGTACCAGTAGACATAGATGGAGTATGGTTCTGATAAATGTAGGGCAATTAGCTTGGATATCTGGCTGAACTCGTCCTGGTCGTTGACGTTGAATTGATGGTACGACAACCCATTGATTTCTCTTATTAGACTCATGAATGTGAAAGCTATATGTGTGTGTGTGTGTGTGTGTGGGTGTTGAATATTTAGAAAGAAATTGTCCACTCGCGTGATATGAATGCAAAGATTACGAATGTGTATAATCTCGTTGGCTGTGAAACTTGTTCCGGCTTGTTGGGGGGTTTATTACGGTGTGTCAGTCTGGTGATGAAACGAATAAATTTTTCTGTGTGTGTGTGTGTGTGTGTGTGTGTGTAGGCTCGTGACTTCCCAAACTCCTGGGCTGCCACCTCCACTCGTCCTGAATAATTGGTAAGCACACGATTCTGGGAGGAGTTTCAAGTCCGACACAAACCTCCTCAGGTCTTTTTTTCTCGTTGTACGGCATAGAGAACAAACAGCTCAAGCAAGGGAGGGAAGGTCACGTTCCTTGAGGAAGAGGTTAGTAGCCAGTAGCCAATAAGGAGAGTGGATATTACTCATAGACTACTAAGTCAACTGACAGGCTAATTGGGGGGAGTGTGGGATTGTGTTGTTCTTGTGTGTGGGAGAAGTGTTGGTATACCCCCGGGGTTCTACGGGTTCGGAGCAGATCGCCAGGGAGTTAGAGGGCAATATAGCCAGAGAGGAGGACACATGGGTGGAGAGAAACAAAGAACAAAGAGTATGATTTTTTTTTGTTTACCCCGAGCTTTCATACGAGTTCCGAAGAATCTGGAATTATCCGCCTTTTGGATCCACCACCAGTCAATTGATCTGAAGGGCATTACATCAGAGGTGTAACGGCAGCAGCGTAGCATGACGTAAATTTTTTTCTCCCTTGTCTTGGTGATGTCTTGTTGCTCTAGTGTATCTCGGGGCAAAGAGTTCCAGGTGATCTGAAAAATTTTTCATCACGAGTACAACCCTGAGTTGATTTGTCTGGCACCTGCTGCCATCAGCTGGTGGGAGGGTGAGAGAGAGAAAAAAGATCTGGCGGTGCGTGGTGCGCGGGTGGTGGGAGGGTGAGAGATGTGTGGTGTGGTGTGTGCGCCGGAGAACAGCCAACTCCAGGCAACGTAATATTTTAATTACTTTTGTGTTACGGTGCACGCATTGCCATTTCCAGACAGCAATAACAACAACCCACCCACTTTTTTTTCACGGTGCTCAACTCAATAAAATAATATATAAATACGTTTACAACCCCCCACTCCCGTCGTACCAGTTTTTTTTTTTACAACCCTTCTCTTGGTTTTTTATATTTTTACAACCAACAATTAATTGGCTTTTTAATTAATTTACTACCCTATCATCAAATCATCCAACAATGGCTCCTCCAGCAGTTTTAAAGAAATCCGGTGTTATCTACGGTCAAGATGTCGTTGACTTGTTTGACTACGCCCAAGAAAAGGGTTTCGCCATCCCAGCTATCAATGTCACCTCCTCTTCCACCGTCGTTGCCGCTTTGGAAGCCGCCAGAGACAACAAGGCCCCAATCATCTTGCAAACCTCCCAGGGTGGTGCCGCTTACTTTGCCGGTAAGGGTGTCGACAACAAGGACCAAGCTGCTTCTATTGCTGGTGCCATTGCTGCTGCCCACTACATCAGAGCAATTGCGCCAACCTACGGAATCCCAGTTGTCTTGCACACCGACCACTGTGCTAAGAAGTTGTTGCCATGGTTCGACGGTATGTTGGAAGCCGACGAAGAATTCTTTGCTAAGACCGGTACTCCATTGTTCTCCTCCCACATGTTGGACTTATCTGAAGAAACCGACGACGAAAACATTGCCACCTGTGTCAAGTACTTTGAAAGAATGTCCAAGATGAACCAATGGTTGGAAATGGAAATCGGTATCACTGGTGGTGAAGAAGATGGTGTCAACAACGAACACGTTGAAAAGGATTCCTTGTACACTTCCCCAGAAACTGTCTTTGCCGTTTACAAGGCTTTGCAACCAATTGCTCCAAACTTCTCCATTGCTGCCGCTTTCGGTAACGTCCACGGTGTTTACAAGCCAGGTAACGTTCAATTGAGACCATCCATCTTAGGTGACCACCAAGCCTACGCTGCCAAGCAACTCGGCACCGACAACAAGCACCCATTGTACTTGGTCTTCCACGGTGGTTCCGGTTCTTCCCAAGAAGAATTCAACACTGCCATCAAGAACGGTGTTGTCAAGGTCAACTTGGACACTGACTGTCAATTTGCCTACTTGTCCGGTATCCGTGACTACATTGTCAAGAATATTGACTACTTGAAGACCCCAGTCGGTAACCCAGAGGGTGCTGACAAGCCAAACAAGAAGAAGTTTGACCCAAGAGTCTGGGTCAGAGAAGGTGAAAAGACCATGTCTGCCAGAATTGCTGAAGCTTTGGACGTCTTCCACACCAAGAACGCTTTGGCTTAAGCTTCCATGGAACAACATAAAAAATCGGTGATGTATAATGTATAGATATTTAAACTTTTTAATAAAGAGGTATAAAGACAAACCACTTGCTTGTAAAACCCGTGTCTAGAATGACCATACATTATGATTCGTATATATACATGCAAAAAAGATTTGGACAACATGCCTTCCTATTGTTCCCTCTCACTATTGATCAACATCTCCTGGACTTTCTTGTATTCGGGCATGGAGTTATACGGACTGAACCTGAAGTTGGTTTGTAGGAAGTTACCAATAACGACGTTTGCCTTGACGTATTTCAGCACACAACGGTCTATACATTCCAGCTCACCTTTCGTCAACTCGCCTTCACCGTACTCGTGCACCAAGCACTTGGCTTCACAGCGGGCCAATAGCTTGTTGAATGTGAAGGACATGGCTTGGAACTGGATCTCTGCGAGCTTGATCTTTTCTGGGTCCACCGTCGCGTGGGAGAACTGGGACGTGCTACCTAAGAAAACTGACATCGTGGGGGGACTCTATGGATGTGGATGTGGATGCGATGAAGGGGAAGGAGAAGGTGGACGGTGACGTTGGTTGTGTTTGTAAAGGGAATGGAAAATGTTGGAGGTTTTCTGAAGATCCTTTTTTTTCCTCTTTTCCTCTTTTCGTTGGTGTGTAAATTTTTCACAGCTACAACGTGATGGATTATTTAACTCCAGTTAATAATAAATTGTGGAAATTTCTCCCCCTTCTCCTTCAACCACTTTTTCTCAACAACCACAAGTCCCAATGCACGTGTTATTAACGAACGATGACGGTCCATTGAATGACAAACTGTGTCCATACATGAAGTACCTCGTTGACGAAATCCTCACGAGCACAGACTGGGATCTCTCCATCGTGGTGCCTGACCAGCAGCGGTCCTGGATAGGCAAGGCCCACTTTGCCGGCAAGACACTCAGCGCGAGCTACATCTACACGAAGGTCTCCACGCTTGAACCCAACGCCGGCATCAACACCTACGAGGGTCCGTTCTATCGCCCGGAGCCCAAGTTCCACAACAACGCGGAGTACCAGGAGTGGTGCTTGATCAACAGCACCCCGGCTGCGTGCGCCGACATAGGCATTCACCACTTGTACACGCACACCAAAGAGAAGCCGGTTGATTTGGTGATCAGTGGGCCCAATTTCGGGAAGAACTCGAGCAATTTGTACATCTTGGCGAGCGGTACCGTGGGTGCGGCCATGGAGGCGGTGACACACGGGATCAAGGCGATTGCGTTGAGCTATGCGTTCAATAACCTCGACCATGACTACTATATCTTGAAGGAGGCGGCGAAGATCTCGGTGAAGTTGATTGCGAAGTTGTATAAGGAGTTGCAGGGGTCAGAAGAGGTCGATTTGTTCTCGGTGAATATCCCGTTGGTGGACTCGTTGGATATCAAGACGACCAAGATCTCGTATGCCCCAATATTGCAGAATTACTGGAAGTCGATCTACTCGCCACTTGGCGAGCCGAATGAGAAAGGACAGTTGCAGTTTTCGTGGACCCCGGATTTCAAGAAGGTGTATAAGGACGGGATGAATGATTTGGACCATACTGATAGCAGGGTGTTGTTGGAGGAAGGTATTAGTGTCACTCCTTTGAAGGCTGCTTTTAAGGTCTTGGAACCATTGCAAGGTGAGATCAAGTTGGATGACGAGGAGGTGCAAGAATCTGAGAAGACTTTTTTGATCACTATCCCTGAGGAGTCGTACATTTATGAACCATTAGTGGAGCCGTTCAAGAAATTGGGATATAAGATCACATCTGATAAGTCAATAATTGAAGGTTCTTCAGACACCCCTGTGTTCCATTATGGAGAGTATGAAGACATCGACATTGACTCCATAAGTGACAATCCCAACTACTACATCCCTTCATATATCTACCGTAAGGCGCTCATAAGGAAGCACTACTTGGCCAACACTGTCCACCATTATGTTACCAAGAACCCGGAGTCTGTGTTGAAGCAAGCTGTTCCTGAAAGCTATCAATTGGAAGTTGACTATGCCGAGTTCTTAGACGATGCGTTGGACGATGCGTATGAGTTGAGAGAGGAAATCAACCAAGGTGATAAGTTGTGGATCTTGAAACCTAGTATGAGCGACAAAGGACAAGGTATTAGGTTGTTCAAGACGATTGATCAATTACAAGACATTTTCAATTCTTTCGAAGAAGGAAACGATGAAGATAACGAGGATGGGGAGGATGACGATAATAACGGGATTATATTGTCACAGCTTCGTCACTTCATTGTGCAAGAATACAAGAGCAACCCGTTGTTGTTGGAGGGCTACGACAACAAGAAGTTCCATTTGCGTACCTACGTTGTGTGTCTAGGTGATTTGAAAGTGTTTGTCTACAAGAACATCTTGACGTTGTTTGCCGGCTCACCATTCACCTTGCCGTCATCCGCTGACGACTCCATCCCAATTGACGGACATTTGACAAACACGTGTTTACAAGAGGGTGATAATCCACTAGTTGTTCCATTCTGGAAATTGCAGAGCGTTTCGACAGAATCCAAAACACAAGTCTTTGATCAAGTCTGCTCCATAGTCAAGGAGCTCTTCACCGCGGCAACGAGTGTCGACAAGATGAATTTCCAGCCACTCAGCAATGCAATTGAGATATTTGGTATCGATTTCTTGGTGAACTCGGACTTGAGCGTTACTTTGCTCGAAGTCAACTCCTACCCTGACTTCAAGCAGACCGGGGACGATTTGAAAGAGTTGATCTATGAGTTGTTTGAAAGGACCGTTGTTGAATTGGTTGATCCGTTAGTTAGCAAGAAGGACAGGGTTGAAAGCAGTGACAGTAGTTTAGTGCAGGTGTTGTAAAAGTGTAGCAAATGAATAGAGTTATTTTTAACGTGGTGGATTCTTGCGAGTGGGTTGTATCTAAAGTTGCCGTTGTCGGCACACGACCTCTAAGAAAAAAATCAAGTCATTCAAAAAAAAAAAATCTGTCGTACAAAGAAGTCAAACAGAAATCCACAAAGACAGCAAAAGGAAGAGAAGCAAAGACAGCTAGAGAGAGAAGAATGAATTCAGCCGATCTTCGATAGAGTCTAGAATGATTTGAGTTTGTATGGTTAAGATCCTGTAGAAGATATGGTGGAAGGAAGGGTGTGTGGTCAATTCATCATGTGTCTCTCTGGTAAGGTGAAATTTCTGTAGTTTGTGCAATTGTGTTGTCTTTTTACGGCAAGCAATTAGACAAAGGCAGCCAGACAAGCACAGACAAGAACAGACAGGAAGAAAGAAAGAAAGAAAAGAAAAATTTTTCACCTAGTAAGTTTTGAGCGTTTGTACACTACACTTGTTCACCGTTTTTGTTCATTTCCAACGAAGGCACTATACAGACAACCAGACTAAGAAAGAGAGAGAGAGAGAGAGAGAGAAAAAATTGCATACCACATTCCCAAAAAAAAATTTCCATTTCACCATCATCACCATCTATCCACAATAAGAATATATTCTCTTTAACTTCCAAAGTACCCTATCCCATCCACCACATCCAACCAATACACCACTGTACAATACAAAGAAAGAAATAATCAAATAGCTAAGATTGCCCATTTAGATCATTGCCTTGTTTTTTTAGTTTTCTTTTTTGCTTATTGAACCAAACCCCAAAAACCAACAACTACAACACACCACAATTTTTTTTGCCATTTTTTCATTGTAACGGAGAGAGAGGACTGCTGAATCCACAACGAAACATCATCTCGCCCCGGCCCCCCTACCAACGAAGTTAAAGAAGAAAAAGAATAGGAACAGAAAGAAAGAGTAACACATATAACATACATCCCGATCATGTCAACGTTTCGAAAATCATATAAGAATCAACTGAAGAGATTCAACACTAGCCACAGCAGCAACAACACAAGCACATCCGGCGAATTGGCCAACTTGGTTGAGATGTTTCCTGACTGGGAAGCAGACGAATTGCAAGGCTTGTTATCGGAGAATGATAACTCGTTAGAGATTGTCATTGATTTGATAGTTAATAATAAAGTATCCAAATGGGAACCAATCAAGAAGGAAAAACACAACAAGAAGAAGGACAAGGAGTCCGAGGTGCAACAACACGACACGACCACTAATGGAACTGGTGCTTCTTCTGCTTCGTCGCATTCGGCAGGCACTAGCGCTACTTCTTCCAATGCCCCTTCATCAGATAGAAAACCTTATAATAAATCAAAGCCTCAAAGTTCTTCATCCAGACCTCCAAAGAAGCAACACGCCAATGCTAGTTACAAAAAGGGCAGTGATAAAGCTGCCACGGCAACCAGTGAGAAACCAAAGGCTTCGACTCCTACTACTACTACTACTACTGCACCAAAGGAATCTACCCCAGTTACGAACTCTTGGGCCGCAGCTTTGTCTAACGATAAGCCAAAGAAGCCAGTGGCAGCAGAGGCAGCGACCGAAGAACCTGAACCTGAACCTGTGGAACACAAAGAGGAAGGTGAAGAAGCACCAGCAGAAGAGATAGTGGCTGAAATAGACAATACTACTACTAATGGCGAACAAGAACACCATCAGCATGCAGAAACTATACCAGAACCAACACACGCTCCAATAGAACAATCTAAACCTGTATTAAAGGAAGCTGCCATTCCGGAACCAAAACAAGGATCGTGGGCTTCTGCAATCACACCAAAAACTAAACCAAAGGCTAAGCCTGCTCCAAAACCAGTTTCACAACCACAACCACCAAAGGAGGAACAAAAGGAACCTGTTGCTGCTCCAGAACAACCAGCTGAACCAATAGAAGCCTATGTTCAAGAAACCGCTGTTGAAGTCACTCAATCCATTCCTGCTGAAGAACCAATTGAGGCTCCAGTTGCAACTGCCACCACCACTACCGAGCCTTCTGTTGTTGTTGTTGATCAACAACAGCCACAAGTTGTGTTGCCAACTTCTCAACAACAAGTCAACTCCGTTGGTATTTCATTCGGTTCTTTGTCTATCCAGGAAGATGCTAAAGACGCTGAAGTTCCAAGAGAAGAAGTTGTCGCTGAACAAACCTCCCAACCTGAACAAACACAACAACAGCAACAACAACAATCTATCCAGGAACAACAACGTTACGGATTGTACAACCAACAACCATCTCAACAAAGATATCAACAACAGACCTCCTCCTACCAACAACAACAACAACAACAACAACAACAACAATCTCAATACACCAAACAACCTCAACAACCAGTGCAACAACAACAGCAGCAACAACCTGCTCAACAGCAACAGTACGACTATTACAACCAATTCCAACAACAATATCCTCAACAGACTGCCCAACCAGGTGCTCAATTTGGTGGATACCCAGGCTTTGATTACAGTGCATACAACCAACAAGGCTTTGCTGCTGCTTCTCCAGCTGCCAACCACATTGCTACACTCGGTGGTTCAGCTGGAGTTGGTGGTTACGGTCAATACGCTCAACAAGCAAGCTCTACGGACTCTTCCCACAGTCCAATCTCGAACCAATCCACTTTGCAACAACAACAGGCTGCTGCCGCTGCTGCTGCATTGAATGTTCAACAACAACAGCAACAACAGATGCCTACTCCATTCGGCTACCCTTACTACAACTACTATTACAACAACCCATACTTCAATGCTGGTGGTTTGGGATCAACTGGTTTTGGCGCTCCACAGCAGGGTAGTCAACAAGGACAGGGACAACAACCTTCCTCTGCTCAAGGTGGTGGTGCTGCTGGCCAACAAGGTCAACAAGGTGGACAAGGACAACCACAAGTTCCATCCTCTAACCAACAAGGCACTGGTATTGGAAGCAACGGATTTGGTGGTCAACAACAATACTACAACCCAAATCAGTTCAACAACAGATATCCAGGCTACTCGTACCCGCCACAGGGTCAGGGCCAAGGACAACCTGTTCAACAAGGTGGTCAATCTTCCCAACAAGGATCCTCCCAATCTGCATCTAACTCCGAAGGTGCATCCGACGGTCAGCAATCCCAACAGGGCGGTCCAGGTCCACAAGGGGGTCCACAACAACAGCCACCAGTTCCTCAGCAACACATGATGCCACAGTATGGAGGATATCAACTGTACCCACAGTATGGATACCAAGACTCCAACCAATACCGTGGTGGAGGGTGGTACTAGAGAGAGAGGTCAGAAATAAAAGAAGTAGAACAAGAACATGATCGGGTGTATGTGTGTTTTTTTGATATAATGTAGCTATCAGAGAGTATACACTCGTGATGGTTCTTGGAGGACTGTTTATTGAAATCATTAATAAAAAAAAAACGGAAATGAAGATTTGTTCTTATATTATCATTTATCATTTATTATTATTATTATCATATATTACTATTAGTATATATATTGTGTGTATTTTAAATTCTAACAATTTTTTGGAGGTTTGTTTGTGTTGATGATGATGTTAAGGGGGTGGATAAGGCTGTAGAGGGTAGATTGTCTCTGGTGCATAGAAGGAGAAGCTGAGGTTTTTGCAACCACGCATGCATGGAAGTATGCCGTCACGGTGTCAACCACCACACATAAACGTTGTCTGTTTAGTTTACCTCTCTCGATGGGAGGTTCGTGTTTCTAGATTTGAACACCTAGAACTCGTGCAGTGTCTCTGCTTCTCTGACAGAGCGGGTGTCTCCTTGTTCATCTACGAATTTCGTGTCTTAGAGAGCGATGTCTGGAAGTCTGGAAGTCGGCATGGTTGGTTGTCTCGCTCCTTGGCTGTCTGGCTGCATTTTTTACCACATGCACCACGTGACGGCACCTGTGTGCGACAGCTCCCATTCAAGCAGAGCAACAGCAATTGCTGATTGAGAGATTGGTCAATTGCAGCATTAAGTTTTTCAGCCTCCCCATTAACTAAAGCGTGGGTAGTTGTGTGTGTGAAGACCTTGTTCGTTCCGAGTGAAGAATATGTAAATTCTTAGTAAAGGCGGGCAACGGGTGGTGGGGGGAGGGAGTTATTTAGTCGTGTCCAGCCAGCCAACCAGCCGAAATTGTGCGCTGGCGCACTACAGCCAAAAGCAATTGTTTGTGTTTTCTTCTGTATGGGGAGTGTGTGTGTGTGAGAGTGTGCGGTGCGGTGCGGTGCGGTGAAAATCCCTCACACTGTTGCTGTTTTGCGTAGGAGAGAAAATCTATGGGTACTAAAGTAGTCCCCCCAGCACCATAGAATTTTTTTCCCTCTCACTGTTTCTGCTTTTTTTCCTTTACCAATAGTATACTACAGTACAACTTTTCCACTACACACTAAGTAAATACTATTAAAGTATGTATACCCACCCACCCCCCATACATTTTTACTATGGAGGTGAAGAAAATGAGACAACCAATTTTTTTTCCACAACCAACTTGCACAACCCACCCAGAACCACAACACCACCACGCCTCCAGCCAACTCCACCTTCAGCTGGACGTCGTTGGCCAACTGGCCAGGGGCAAAAAAACAACAACAACCATCACCATGCCTTTCACCACACCACACACACAGTACAACTTTTACTAGAGGAAACAGTGAGACAGTACAAAACAATGGGTTGCAAAAAAAAGATTTGGGAGCTGTCTGAACAAGAGCCAGGCAAACACCAATTCAACACACCCACAAGAGCAATGGGATTTTGAACAACTACAGAGAGACAGAGCAATGGATTGAATTGATTGGTCAATTGGCGGGAAAATGCCAGAAAATGAAACTTGTCGTTTTTTTTGCTCCCTGTCCTTTTCCTCCCATACAAAAAAATTTCTCCCCTATTGAGACATAGAGAGAGAACGCTGTCTCACCATTTTTTTTCTTCTGGTGCTGTCTTCTCCTCCTCCTCTACCTCCTCCCACAAAGATTTTTTTTGTTTGGTGGCTGACTTTTGTGTGTGTGTGTGTGTGTGTGCGCGCACGACCTGGTGGACGCCACTTGGACAACAGCGAATGAATTTCACAGTGTGTGTGGCAATGTACAGGAAGTCGCGTTTTTTTATGTTTGTGGTTTGTTTATATTTTTTTCTTTGGACAGTTGTTGTTGTGGTTGTTGTGTTGTGTTGTGTTTGGTCTGGCAGAAAAAGAATATTTATATGGAGAGTTCCCAATAGCTTTTTCCTACTAATTGTCATTTTCTTTTTTCCTGCTTTTTTTAGACTTTTCTTTTGTTTGCTTGCTGAGTACTAACAACCATTTATTATTAGTTACACCATGTCTAACACTGAAAGAAAGAAGGCTTCCAGAAAGAAGAAGGACCCAGATGCACCAAAGAGATCCTTGTCCGCTTACATGTTTTTCGCCAACGAAAACAGAGACATTGTCAGAGCTGAAAACCCAGGTATCACCTTTGGCCAAGTCGGTAAGTTGTTGGGTGAAAAGTGGAAGGCCTTGACTCCTGAAGACAAGACCCCATACGAAAACAAGGCCGAAGCTGACAAGAAGAGATACGAAAAGGAAAAATCCGAATACGCTAAGAAGAATGCTTAAAACTCCTGTCCAGTTCCTCATCACACATTGTGACCACAAGCATGCTCCATCTTCAGTTGCTCCCTTTATGAATCGCGTGTGTGTGTGTGAAGAAAGAGAGACTAAAGTGTTTGCTTGGTTGAGTGATTGTGAATGGCTGCGAGAAGAAGAGATTTGATTTTTGTTTTATTGTATTGTATATTATCATTCCTATTTCCTTTTCTTTTCTTTTAGTTTTTTTTGTTAATTTTGTTTGAATTATTACTTATTTTTGATGGAAGCTAATGGAAAGAAGAGATTGGGTTTATCATTGACTGTATGTGCTTCTTTTCATCAAAACTTGTCTTCCTCTGCTTTTTTTTGTATCTATATATTTCACTTTGAATATATTTTGTTTTATTATTATTAATCATTTGTTTGTTTCATGTGATGGCACGTTTTGCCTTGCCGCCTTAGTCAATTTGAAGTGTAATTTCGTGTCTGTGTAATCTGATAAGAACGAGCAGCCATGGCAGTTGAAAGATGGTTTGGTTGAGATTTTGTACAAAATTTTGGTGATAATCCCAGACTAAAAAAAATATAAACCTGGGGATGCACACTTGACATATTATTTAGCCGTTAAAATTTCCCATTACAGCATCAATGCCCCCTAGTAACGTCTAACCACACCACATCACACTCATCAGGTTGAGTTTATCCTACTTTCCCTTACTTCTCCCAATTAGGCAACAACGCCGCACTACTTTCCACAGATCTCCGAAAAACTGCAGGTGTCCTCTGGCGAAAAGTAGTCAATTTTTCCGTCCACACAGCAAACCACCCACAGTTCCTTCCAATCCAGTCCAATCACCAGCACACCATGACATTGCCAGGACCTTACTATAACGATGACAAGACCTCATTTGCTTACTCCACCGTGAACAAGAGATGGCCAACGATCATCGACGGCACGATTTCGGACGTTGAGTCGGCAATTGCTGCTTCTTCCAACCCAGACGATCCTTCCGGCAAGCACATCCTTGCGCAATTGGTCCAACTCAACAAGGATTTGGCTGCTGATGAAGTCGTCAAGCCCTTCACTGAGGCTGAAATCAAGTTGAACCCTGATTTGCGCTACTATAACGAATCATTGGGCAAGTTGAACAAGGTTAGGAAAGTCACTTGGAAGACGGGACCCTGGTTGTACTTGGAATGTTACTTGTACCAGTTCATCAACAACTTGATCCTTGAAGCTACCCAGAAGAACGCCGAGTGGAAGGACTTTGACGTGTTTGAGAAGTTGAAGACCAAGACGTTCAAGCAGTCCGAGCAGGGCGTTTTGGAGTTGTGCAAGCGTTACGAGATCTTGTCCAAGCAATTGGGCGATGCTGACAAGGATGCCTTGGGGTTGTTGTTCAGCGAGTTCATTGACATTTCATTATGGGGGAACGCCACTGACTTGTCGTTGCTTGCGGGCAATGTCACGCTCGACGACATCAAGTCCGTCCAGGGCGCTGAAGTCCGTAAGAAGAATGAGGAGAAGATCTTGGTCAATGACTTGCCTCAGGCATGGAAGCAATTGGAGAACAAGGATAATAAACGTGTCGATATCGTGTTGGACAATTCTGGGTTCGAGTTGTTTGCTGATTTGATCTTGACTTTGTTCTTGTTGGACTCCAAGATTGTCAACGAGGTTCATTTGCACTGCAAGGAAATCCCATGGTTTGTCAGTGATACCATGCCTAAAGACTTTCAGGACTTGTTGGCACAATTGAACGACGCTTCATTCTTTAGCGAAATCCATGCTTCTGACCCACAGGCAATCAAGTTGGTGCACGATGAAATCAAGAACTACTATGACGCCGGCAAGATCACAATCAACCACGATCCGTTCTGGACCTTGGACTTCAACTACTGGGAGATTCCAAAATTCGAAGCATTGTACAAAGAGTTGCAAAAGTCGGACTTGATTATATTCAAGGGTGATTTGAATTACCGTAAGTTGACTGGCGACTTGCAATGGCCAACCACGACTCCGTTCGTTGAAGCTATACAAGACTTGAGAGGGTCTGGCTTGCCAATCTTGTCCTTGCGTACCTGTAAGGCTGACGTCGTTGTTGGGTTGCCTGAGGGAGTCAACGAAAAGTTGTCTAAAGAGTACCATGATGCCGGCAATGAAAACGGCAGATTATGGAGCAGCTCTGGTAAATGGGCAGTTATCTCCTACAACAAATCATAGATAGATAGATATCCTTTTCTCTATTCCTAGACTTAATAATGTACACACACACACATACTTCCTACTATATATCGCCCGCTTTTCTTGAATTACAAGCAACAATCTTGAACTTATCCACATTCAACTCCAAGTCCCCCGAGTCCTTATCCTTATCCTTGCTGCTTCCGCCTTCACTGTCCTTCGACACGTCGTTCAACTTAATGATGACGTTCTTGATGATGAACGTCCACACGTCGTCACAGAACCGGTACGTGTCGAGGTCCCCTTTGAACACGAGCTTCGACTTGGCCAAGTTGTTCTCGTTCTTCAAGTTCTCGGCAATGATTCGGTCAAAGTTGTTAAGGATCCGGTTGGCTAGCTGGGGCTGGATCTTCTCGTCGGAGATCAATGTGTCGAGCGCGTCCGTCAACGTCACGCCGATGGTCGATCTTCTGTAGAGTTCGTAGTATGCTGGTGCGGACATGATGGGGTGAGTTATATATGGGATTACTAACTCGTCCTGGTTGTTCTTTTTGTTCGATATCCTTCTTTCTCTTCTTTTTTTTTTGTTGGTTTCAGAATTGTTGAGACTCACACGACTTTACCATGATGGGGGACTCGACTCAAACTTCAATACCGATCGATCGTCAAAAAAACGCCAGCCCGAAACATCATCAATTCCATTTATTTTGCCACCATCATCATCACAAGCATGTCGAGCGACAGTCACCAATTAACAGTATCTGAACGATACAAGTCCACCATCTCCCAATACAAGACCCTTCTCGAGTCCCCGACATCCCGACCTGACTCCCCGTCATACCAGACAACCCTCTACCACATCCTCAGCGAGTTCGAGCTCGTGGTGCGCCTCGTGGGCCAGCTCAGTCTCTTCAGCGACAACGAGCGCCTCGAGGAGGTATCCACGAGCTACATTCCGTTCCTCAACGTGTGGTACTACGTCGGCGACGCGCGGTCCCGGATTCTCTCCCGCCAGGGCGCCGCCCCAGGTGTCGACTTAGGGTATAAGGCCGAATGCTTGCAGCTCGCGCAGGAATCGCTCTTGACGTATCTTGACAACTTGAACAACTACCACGTGTTGACGCCCGAGCAGACACGCAAGTACGAGGTGTTGAAAAAGGGGGAGAAGTATGAGATTGGCGCGATGGGTCGCCGCGCGGAGAAGATTGCGAACCATAGGCTTGAGAAGGAGTTGAGTCTGAAGTTGGAGGTATTGGATAGTGCCGAGGATGTGAGCAGGTTCGATGAGGAAGTGGTGAGGGTGATTTACGTGGACCAGTTGAGGTTGTTCGTCTTGAAGGCGTTCGGAACGTTGGAGTCGATATCAATGGAGCTTGAGGTGCTTCTGAATAGACCGACTGAAAATACCCAGAGGAATGTTGATGAGGGCGGAGACGGCCGTACGAGACAGTATACGAAGGAGAACGATTATGGATTCACGACAAAGCTAGAGTCGAAACCGAAAGTGTCATATGAGATAAACGACTTGATTAACAAACAGGGCAAGATTCTCCAGCCGTTCACTATTACTTCGCAGAAGGAAAAGTTGCGTGAGAAGGTGTTTGGCACGGGCCAGGTGTTGCCGAGTATGACGGTTGAGGAGTACTTGGACTACGAGTTGGCGAATGGGAAAATGATGAAGGATGAAGTGAAGGACAGGCCGAAGAAGGACGGCGATGAGGATGAGTTGGATGAAGAAGAGGAGTTGGAGAAGAGAAGGTGGGATGATTGGAAAGACGAGAATCCTAAAGGTGCTGGTAACATGAAAGCTAATATTGGGTAGTGTATGTATTTGTTTTTATTTTTACAGGCGTCTATATAAATATTGATAAATCATCATCTAAGTTCTTTAACCATTCTAAGTACTCGAATTTTATATCATCGATACTCACAAGGGTTCTCTCGTTTCCTTGATACCTCAATATCCATTTGTCTTGGACGGCCGCAAAACTCTTAAGAACATTCAAGATGATCATGTAAAGTTCTAGTATCTTCAACTTGACTTTTCTCTCCACTGTAGCCTGGTCCGATTGTTCTTCCTTGAACCTCGTTATGAAGCGGTACAATGACTCAACAGCGCCTCGTTCATCGCCCAATGCGTTCTGCTCGCCAGCGGTGTTTGTGCCGAATAGTCTCCACGAGTACAAGTATTCGTAGATTCTCAAGGACTGGGATAAGTTTGCATCGTTGGCGATTTTAAGAATGGTTTCATCAACAAGCGAAAAGTAGTCTCGATAAATGGCGTAGTCTTTGTTGTCGTTGCCTGGGAATATGATGTCTAATTTCAGTTGGAGAACAATCTTCGTGATGAACTTGGCAAACAAACTTTGGAAGTCTTTGGCGGTGGTCAAGTTGTTCAAGCATTTAGTGGTGGTGTCATAGTTGGAGATACCCAAGGATAGTTCAAATAGGTTGAGGTAGTATTCTTGCTTAAGTTCAGCACTGGACTCGTCTTCAATTGCTGACATTTCGAAATCTGATGCAATCTCAATGAACCTCGTCTCTGTTTCAACACTCTTGTTGTTCAGCTTGATCTGCGATTGAGTTAGCTTAGACAACCCATGGAAGTATTGTGCTTTAGTGGGGTTACCAAGCAAGACATCCAAGAACCTTGCTAAATCTTCGTTCTTCTTCAACGGCTCAAGTCTAGTGCGTGGTTCTATGTCCTTGAACCTTTCATAGTCCTGGAAAACTTCATAGTACGAATCAGCATCGTTTGTGAATAAGTAAATCAACCCTCTCAAAAACTTATCAATAGTGCTTTCAGGGTTTAAATTGCACAAGAACTTCTCCTTCAAGTAGAACCCTTCTTGGTCATTGATCAACTCGACAACAACATCGGTTAGATAATCACTAGAGTTCAACACATCGTTGTACAAGTAATCGAACGCTTCGTTCAATTGGGACTCATTTATGAAAGCCCCCAATTGTGGACGATCTTTCGAAACAACAGCTGTCCAGAATATAGAATCTTGGAGTCCACTAAGCGTCTTAGTTTCAACTTTGTTGTTGGTCAAACAGGTATCAAACACAGCATCCAAGACACTGTAATTCGATAAGGATGCACGAATATCATTCAACAACTCCACTATTTGATCATTCGTCTCACACATGATGAACAAAATCACCAAATCCATCAACAAACCTTCGTGTGCAGATATAGTGTTCTTGAAAGTTATGATTGTGGATATCTTGTTGAAAATGCCAACATCGCGGTCATCTGAGCCACCACTGCTGATAAATTCGAACCCGTTTCTTCCAATGAGTGATTTGACAAGTTCCACAGCATCTGGGATCTGCTCCAACTCTCCAAGGATCGTTTGTATTTCACCGGTAGATATCTTACCTTCAATGAATTTAGTAAACAACAGAGTCACATCATCACCGGAAACCTTCTGTTGCTTGACAAATTCTTCATACAACTTGTGATAACTCTTGCTTGAAATGACTGTTCTGAACTTGTTGAAAATACTCATGAGCTTGCCGTCAGGACTAGATAACGTCTTGTTGACAAAACTCTCGAAATAGTTGGAGCCACGGAATATGCCATACCCACTGACATGCAAAGTCAAAGCTCTGTCTTCAAACAAAGTTAAAGATAGCGCCTCATCACTCAACTTCTTAAACTCGTCACACAAAGATTGCAACTTAAACCAGTAGTTTTTAGCTGTTTCGGGTGTGCTTTGGGATTTAATTATATCTTTCGCAACCTGACGGATATCTTCAGTGACTTGGACATCGGATTTCCAATGCTGGCTTAAAATCTTGAGTGATGTAGCGACTATTAACTGATCGTAGCTGCCCGAATTGAAAATCTTGTTGAAGTAGTATTGAGTGTCGTGATAAGCTGAAATATCTTCTTCCCCGGTTTCTAAAGTTCCTGGATGAGAAATGTTGATGGATAATATTGACCCAGTGGTCAAACTGATTGAATACTTGACCAATATCGAAGATGTGTTTGACTTCCAAAGAATGTGGTATTGCAAGTTGCTGTCAATAATGTCAACCTCATAGTCTTGTATGAACCAAATGGTGTTCTGGAAGTTAGATTCATGGAAAAAAATGTCTGAAGAAGACAACAAGGAGTTTGGAACTTCTGGCTGGAATCCGAAATCAGATAATTCTATGAGCGAAGACCCTTGAAGTTCAAATACTTTAAAGGCAAACATACTCTTGGAAGAATCACCAGATTTGGTGCTGATGAAAAAAGTGATACACTGCTTGCCATTGTAATCAATAAGCTTGAAATACTTGCATGGTATAGCAGCCAACCAAGTATCGTCATCAGCAAGTGGAACCGATTCCAAGTTTTGATGGGTTTCCAACTGCCAAACTTTCAAGACTTTATTCACAGATAATGTTATCACCAAATCACCAATTCTCAAAACATCAACAATAGAATTCGATGAGATGCCTTCCAAGACAATTTCCTTGTTCTTGTTAGCACCGCCTTTGCCAAAAAGTCCAAAGAACGACAACATCGGCGTTTGCTCCTGGAAGTTGCTAACGGTGAAATCCCCCAACACGTTCAGTCTCTTGAAATGCAACAAACCGCCATCTTTCAAAGACACAATCAAGTTCAACTCATCCAAATCCTTCATGTAGAAAGGAGCGGATCTTAATTCAAACGAGTAAGGAACGGAGATCTGTCCCCAAGTTTCGAAATTGTTCAACGATAATTTCTGGTTGAATACAAAGTTGTCCACTGATATCTTCAACGTAACACATAAGTAACTCTCGTCAATGAAATCAATTATTATGTTTCCGTCGTGGTATTTTGCCGTGAAGCAGTTTGTTGTGATGATTGGATGTGGCAAGTCAAAGATCAAGTTCTGGAATTTGAATCCAATTGCGTTCAGTTGAAACTCCATTGGCGTCAAGACAATTGTCTTCAAATCGTTCAACACAGATACAGAGGCGGCGTTGACGATGGACTGTGGAGGGAACTTTATGATACTTCCCGTGGTGGCTGTTTGCTTTTGGAACTCAACATTTGGCGATGGTGATGATGTGGTTGTGGTTGCTGGAGGGTAAGATAATGGTAGCTTGACATGGTAGTTGAATAAACTATCCTTGTATCCCACTATACTAGAAGACGAATATGATACATCCATTGTGAAGTAGGGAGTTGGTGGAAGGAGTGGTGGGTTTTATTCTTCTTCTTGTGTTGATGTTTTCAATAGAAATCTCAAAACATCTTTCGTGAACAAATTTTTTTCTTTTCCCATTTTGTTGATAGTTTCATTCAATCCATCAGTCAACCAACAGTTTAACCATGTCTTCAGTTGTCTATTACAAGTTCTTACATCAGAAGAACAAAAGCGTGATTCATTTTGACGGTACCTCCATAAGTGTCTTTGACTTGAAAAGGGAAATCATCTTGCAAAACCAGTTGGGGTCAGGACAGGACTTCAACTTGAAATTATACCATTCTGAACAACCTGACCAGGAATATGAGTTGGATCAGGATATTATACCGAGATCGAGTTACGTTTGGGCGAAACGATCACCAGCGTTCTTGAAACTGGGCAAATACAACAACGCCATGAGATACGTCACGGGTAAACCAAGGATAAATCGAAGGGCGATAAATTCAACGTCAAACGCCAACACCACGGCCAATAACGCAGCTAGCGTTCCTACACAGCCGTTGGATGAGAACGCCACTGAAGAAGACAGAATCAAATTGATGTTCCAGAACCAGAGTAATGCTTGGGAACAAACACAGGAGGATTTGTCACATCACAAGATGGTTTTCCACAAACCAGCGGCACCAAGCACAAACTCCAAACAGGACGACCATCCACCACCAGGGTATATCTGTTATAGATGTGGTAAAAAAGACCACTGGATTAAGAATTGTCCAACGAATAACGATCCGAATTTTGAAGGTAAGAAAATCATGAGGACTACGGGTATCCCGAAGTCCTACTTGAAGACAATATCGAGAGAGGAAGTTGAAAGCAAGGCTAATTCATTGACCACCAACGAAAACGGTGACGTGGTGGATACAGATGGTAATGCAATCTTGATCACCGATGATGGTGAGTACGCTATAGCGATGGCGGATTCCAAAACATGGAAAAACTACCAAGAGAAGTTACAGAATGCTGCACTCAAGTCTAAGCGTGAGTATGAACAGAAGTTGGTTGCCGCAGTGGAACATGACAAGAAGTTGGAATTTTTGGACCCATTATCAGAAACGAAAAAGGTATTGACTGCCCCCATTGTAATGACTCCATGTTGTACCGACAGTTCCAAGTTACAGAAATTGAAGAATTTCAATTACAACCAGCCAGAATTAGAAAGCGTGTTGATTGATAACGACTTCCACTGTCCTAATTGTGGCAAAGATGACGTCTTTATTGACTCGTTGATTCCTAATGAAGAGCTAGAGAAACAACTCAAAGAGTATGTGGATTCCAAAGAAGCTGAGTTGAGTATAAAAGACCCAAGCAAACGTAGTGCTGCTGAAATGATGGGAGATGGAGAGTCTGATGAACCAAATAGCAAGAAACAGAAGACAGACCAAGTCCCACTACAACCCCAACCAGGAATGTATCCACAAGCAGGGGGTTTCCCATTTGCTATACCGCCAGGAATGCCAATTCCACCACCTGGATTCCCTATGGTCCCACCTCAAGGATTCATGCCTAATGCTAATCAAGGCAATCAGCATTTCAACAGCAATCAGTATAACCCAAATAGTTAGCTAGTACTTTATAGCCCTAAAAAGAATGTAAAAATATGTCACGTGACTAATAATAGACAAGACGAAAAATTCTTGCTATAAAAAAAACGCCGGAAAATTTTTTCACCGAATTTTTTCACCGAATTCTTTCTCATCACTTTTCTTCCTTTTCTTTCTTCAGCAAACCAATCAAGTTATGGAATAGTTCTACTAATTTGTATGTTACAATCACATGTGATAAAGATCATTAGGTTATTAAGGATGAACACGAATAATCATTTAAACTAGAGTCTGTGACCTTTAGCTTGGAATGATCAGAAAATTATTTTATGCATGGCTTTCTGACTAATAACCTAATGATGGCTATTTTCCCAATCATGGTTCTTATTACTAACATGTTTCAGAAAAATGTATGTTACCACTTTTGAAATTCAATCCTTTTCTTGTGGTTTTTTTATGATGATTTAACAAAAACAAAGCTGGAATTACTGGCTGATATCTTTATGATTGATAAAGTTTTTGCACCATACGCTCCTGATTTATATCTTAACAAGAAGGAAAGAATTGAATTGACGTGTGTCGTTGAGTTCTAATTACTAACATTTCCTGATCTAGTGTATGTTTTCAATGTTTTGAAACTTCCAGGGGTTCATTTTATGAATAGGATGAATTATTGCACTGGGCACTGAATATTTCCTGAGTGACAATGCATTAATGGTGGGCCTCAGAAACCCACCGTAACTGATTCTATTATTTCCATGGAGTGAAGTTTACCAGTTGACATCCTTTTTACTAACTTGATGTCCAAAGAGTATGTATCTTATTCTTGAGGAATATATATCTAATGATGTGATGATTACCTAGATGACGAGTCAGAACTTCGGGTTTCCCGTTGATGACAAACTTTTTTTAATTACCATTCATGCATTTCTGATCCAAGATGTGGAAACCATTATTGATAATGACGGTAAAATACTAACTCATTTGTTCATAGGAAACATTTTTATATCATATGGATTTTAATGAATCTTCAATGGTCATTTCTTTGGAATGACTTTTTAAATATGATGAAAATACCTTAAACAAATAGACAAGCATATGTCTGATATTCTTATTTGAAGATAAACCTTACTGTCTGATTTAATTCAATTGAAGATTCCACTAAAAACCTATAACAAGTGTTTCTAATTCCAATTCCATTTCTTGGTTGGTTTGAAAAGCTGCTTGTGTTTGTTAGTGATACTCCAAGTGACTTGCAGAAGAAGGTGCTGTTGCCAATGTTAATGTTTATGATGATTACACCACATTTTTCACGACGGTCTACTGTGTGTTTAAGGACTGTTAATCCTTAAATGTTGATGATAAATCTGGCCCTGACCGGCCGTGGTTCCTGATACAACATTAACCTGGAAACACAAAGCACCTTTGGTCAATCACGAAGGAGGATTCCCAAAGCACAGCACCGCAGTCTTTCTGAATAAATGAGTATGTTATTTCTTTGTTTGTCTTGTTTCAGTACATTTGTGATGATACTATAACCAATTTCATCTTTCCATTGAGTTTGGCCAACCAAGCTATGAAAAGACCTTCACTATTTTCGATTTGCATGTCAGTCTGATAGTAATATATGTACGAGAAACAGCAGTTTAGTTGTTCAATCCGTGAATACTAACCATAACTTTTCCAGCCTATCTTGCTTGTATAGTTTCATTGTATGAATGTATATGCCCAGTGCTACCAAGTGTAATAAACATCGTACGGCGATTTTTTCGTGGGCCTCTTTTCAGTTGCGTGGGTCGTTATCGGATGCGTGGTCCCGCGTCAACAGTTACCCATTGTTCGCTTTGCGTTCCCTCGCGCCTCCCGACAAGGCGCCATAGAAAAAAAAAAGAAACAATCTTGATGGAACCAATATCGAAAACTCTATCAAGGATTAACTTCGTCAACAACACCACAAAGAAGAAGAAGAAGAAACAACGGAAGAAATAGAAGCTGGTCTTTTCTTTCTCACTATCTTTGATCATTGAATATTAACTATGCACATCCCTGGTTTAAGCTCCAAGGACAGCCTGAACAAGGCATTCAAGCGGAGTCCATCTGAGGATCCACCATCTTATAACGAATCAGTCTCCTCATCTCCGATATCATTGACACCACAGACGTCAAGGTCAAGAATACCTACGGCTAGCAATAGCAGCAGTAGTAACTCAACTCCGACTACGACTAAGAATAAGAAAAACGTGCCTTACAGACCAGCCCCTGAACAACAACGCCAGATTGATTTGTTAACCAACCCTGCGTCTTCTTCTAACGGGAGAAAGAAACCGTCATTGGCTACCATCGGGCCCAAGAGAGGCAGTAGCAATAATAATGCCAGTGGTGCTGCAACTCCGGTGGCCAACCTTACCACAGTTTCGAGCCACGCCCAGACAGAGTACTTTGACGTGTTGCCCTCGTTCCAGATGTTCCAGAGCATTTTGAAACGAGACGATCGTCAGTTCAGAGAAGACTTATCAAGCTTGCCGCCGGGTTATGGCGACCTCGCGAACTCCTCCCCGACCCCGCCTTCCTTGTCACCACTGCAGTCGCGGGACATGCTCGGCTCAACTAGCAATACCATTGACGAGGTGGTTAATCGATTGAACGAGTATGGGTTGGAGCAGGAGCGTGATAATGCGGATAACGATGAGTACTTGTTTGAGGAGACGGAGAATCGGAACGAGTTGCTGCCTGTGGGATCACATATTAATACGCAAGTGCATAACCAGAACGTGGAAGTAACGCATGAGACGTATGGGCATTCCCCGCTTGATAACATCGACAAGTTGCACAAGTTGCCTCACTCACCGATAGATATCCAGATTTACGTCACTAAGCAAGTTCCTCAGCCGAACATGCCCAACGAGTTGGAGACTAGGTTGAAGGAATATACAAGTGGTGATTTCGTGAATGGGTACATCACGGTGACGAACACTTCTGATCAGCCCCAAGAGTTCGGGTTGTTTACTGTGTCGTTGGAAGGGACGATTAAAGAAGTCGAAAGGAATCCGAACGCAACTGGGTTGAGCCATAAGTTCCTGAAGATATTGATGAAAAAGTTCCTCAAGATGTACGACTTGAATGCGTCGTACGGGTACGTTGCTGTGCCGAACAGTGCTGGGATAGAATACGAAGTGTTTTCCAATGACGCCCTGGATGGTGCCATCATGGGATTACCAGACGATAGAATCTTACAACCCCATGCGACGTACAAGAAGTTCTTCACATTCAAGTTCCCCCACCGGCTATTAGACAACGCATGTATAAACTCCTTGTTGCCTCACTTGTTACCCCCTCCGTCCATGGGTGTTGACAGGACGTGTTTCTACAACCGTGGTGAGTCGATACAGTTGAATAAAGCTTTGGGTTACGGGTTTTTGAACTTACGAGGCACGCCGTTGCTCACGAGAGACTACAGCTTCGAGGACCTCAGTGTATCATACACCATCGAGGCGAAATTCATCGATAGGTTGAATTCCAAGGAGCCGTTCTCGCACGATGAGATCAACCGAGACGATCAGGACTCAGAGTACGCGATATCCAAAAGCGCACAGTACTTTCTTCGGTTCATCCCGGATTTGAAAGAACAGGTGGCGTACTGCAAGAAGTTCCATGTGGGTGGATACCCCGTGAACGGCATCGGCGGGAAGTTCTTGCTGCAGTACTTGAAGAAGACGACGTGGAGGGATATACAATTGCAGAATGGGAATATCGAGAAGGAGATCGACGAGAAGTTGGTGCGGTTGGAGTTGACCCCGGATGAAATGAAGGATAAGAACTTGGTCATTCATGATTCACATAGCAGTGATGATGTGGATGTGAAGAAATCCAGCGAGTTTGTGAATGAACCACAGGAGAGACACTATGTCTATAACAAGGTGCCGATTGAAGTGTTTGGCAAAAAGAAAAAGATGATCTTGTCATCTTTGGTCAAGATCGGACAACTGACGATGTATGTTGAAGTGCCAGATAAGGTCATCCCCTATGCTTCTCCAAGATTGCTCATGAAGTACAACAACGGAACCCAAGACGACCCGTCCGACGACAACTCTCTCCGTCCAAGTTTAAGCAACATGGACCAGTTATACAACCGAAGCGAAGATGACGTGATCGATACGCTAAAGTTGAAGCTAGAATTCGTGGCGGCTGACTCAAGCATCCGTGCACCTCAAGTACAGTCAGTTTACACCAACATCGTGTTCTGGTCGTATAGTACGGAGTATCCAATTCCATTTGAAATCGGCTATGATTTCTTCTACACCAACCCAGAGAACCAGGACGAGTATATCAGAGACCCTGTCGAGATCACAAAGAACAACTTGCAGATGATCAAGGACCAAGCTACCAACTACATCGCTTTCGTCAAAGACAACAAGATCTCGTTGAGTCGAGACGCGTACTTGTACTTGAAATCCATCAAGACTTTGGGTGTCAAGAAAGATACAGTGAAGGAATACTTCCAGACCATCGTTGATCCAAACATACTCAACCGTGAGGGGGACTGGAAAGTCAAGCAATTGCAGAACAAGAGCTTCCAGTATACCAAAGAACTAGAGATCCCATTGATCGCAACAAACAAGAACAACGTGAACTTGTTGCCTAGTTTCCAGAGTTGCTTGGTTGGTAGAGTTTACTGCTTACAGGTGGCTGTTCGGTACAAGGGAACCAATAACGACCAGAATGAGTATGCTGATAACATCGTCAAAGTAGATATTCCAGTACTAGTAGGATAGAGACTAATAGAGCAATAGAAACATGGAGGATCATGTGACTGTGGTGATGTAACCTGCTTATTGTATAAAAAAAGTGTGGACGATGAGTCAACACAGACAATGGAGAGCCGCACATGATTTCCCAAATTGGTAATTTTTTGTGAAAAATTTTCCTTAAGCGCGGGAAGATTAAATTCTCTTAATTTTCTTTCTTTAAAGAGCAAGAAAGAAAAAATTTTCCTTCGTCCAATTTCCCCCCAAGTTCTTCCCTTCTTCTTCTTTCTTCAAAGCTTCAACTATTCAGACATACACACCATGCTTTCTGCATCCAGAAGATTCTTAGCTACTGCTACGAACAAAGCATTCACGAACAACAAGTTACAGTTAGACAGAGCCACATTGACCATCAAGGACGGTCCGGTCTTCAGCGGGTACTCCTTCGGTGCCGACAGAAACGTCAGTGGTGAAGCCGTGTTCACTACCTCATTGGTCGGATACCCAGAGAGTATGACTGATCCATCCTACAAGGGTCAGATCTTGTGTTTCACCCAGCCATTGATTGGAAACTACGGTGTTCCTTCGAGCACCGCCAAGGACCAGTTCAACTTGTTGAAGTACATGGAATCCCCCAAGGTCCAATGTATCGGGATCGTTGTTGCTGACGCTGCCTTGGAATACAGCCACTGGACCGCCGTCGAGAGTTTGCAGCAGTGGTGTAAACGTTCCGGCGTCGCTGCCATCACGGGCGTTGATACCAGACAGTTGGTCAGTTACTTGAGAGATAAAGGGTCATCGTTGGGCAGAATCACCATTGGTGAAGAGTACGATGCTGATGAAGATGCTGCATTTGAAGACCCTGGTGCCGTGAACTTGGTGCAGAAGGTCACTACCAAGTCGCCATTCCATATTGCTTGCCCTAAGGAGTACTCCAAGGGAATCCATATCGCTGTGTTGGACTGTGGTGCCAAGGAGAACATCTTGCGTTGCTTGGTGGAAAGAGGCGCGTCCTTGACCGTGTTCCCATACGACTACCCTATCCATAAGATCGCCAACAAGTTTGACGGTGTGTTCATCTCCAACGGTCCAGGTGATCCAACCCACTGTGCCACCACCGTGGACAACTTGAGACAAACCATCGACACATACAAGGACTTGCCTATTTTCGGTATTTGTTTGGGCCATCAATTGTTGGCTCTTGCAAGTGGTGCCAAGACCGTCAAGTTGAAGTACGGTAACAGAGCGCACAACATCCCAGCATTGGACGTGATCACGGGCAAATGCCACATCACATCACAGAACCACGGGTATGCCGTTGATGCTACGACGTTGAACTCCAACTGGAGTCCTTATTTCACCAACTTGAATGACTTGAGTAACGAAGGTATGATCCACAAGACCCAGCCAATCTTCTCCACACAGTTCCACCCAGAGGCTAAAGGTGGTCCTTTGGACACTGCGTTCTTGTTTGACAAGTTCTTTGACAATGTGCAGCAGTACAAGAAGACCAATGGCTTGAACTTGCCTACTGTTGACGGCAGCTTGTTGGTTGATATCTTGCCAACGGAAAGAGTTGAATAAGATGGGGGTCATTTATAATTAAGGGATTTATGTATAGAAATATGTTAGAGCGCAATAATAAAAACGTGATTTAAATGTTAAAATGGGTTGCTACCAGATGGCACCAGTTCTCCATAAGTGTCTAAGCATGTCGTTTAAGTAACGGTCATACCCTGTGTGGTTAACGAACTCAGGAGGCACAACAGGAAGTTACATAAATCCAGAGGTTAGGGAGCAGGTCGAATCAGGAACTCTTTATATTGTATTATAACTCCATATGCTTCTCCATGTTAGTCGTTTCCATCGTTTAAGTTACCAATTGGTTGGTTGGTTGGTTGGTTGGTTGGTTGGTTGGTTAGTTTGTTGAAGCAGGTCGTTTAGGGCGATGGTTCGTGGTAGACGATTGGGCGGTTGGAGGTGCTAAACGAGGGTACGAGGGTGACACAAAACCACCCAGCGGCCCGTTTTGGATTTTTGCTTTGAGTGTTGTGTGGCACACGACCACCGCCCATTTTTTTGTTGTTTTGACTGCAAGAAATCATACGATGCAAGCTGAGGCATAATCTGCATATGGTTCCAGTTGCACACCAATTCCCATAATTAAAAATAATGCACACGAAGCCCGCCCAATGGAATTAACCATCAGATCACTCGCATAGAAAGAGAGAGAGAGAGAGCCAGAGACTGCGTGTAAACGATAAGCTGCTTTGAAAAAGAAAAACTTTATAAGTACTTCAGAGTTCCTGCTTTTCTTTACTTCTTGTACCATTGGATAGCCCCCCCACCTCCTCCATTCAACAGTTTCAACACTCACACTCACACTCACATATTCAACAATGGAAGTATTGACACAATTCGCTGCTAACAGAACATCAGCTTTGGCTAGTTTGATTGAAATCCACCCAACCAAGTTCACCTCCATCTTGAGAGAAGTCGATGCTTCCAACGCCGCTTTGTCATACATCGAGAAGTTGTGGGCCTCATACTACATCTGGATGGACCACGACGTGTTAGCCACCGGGTTGCTTTTCTTCATCACGCACGAAGTCATGTACTTTGGCAGATGCTTGCCGTGGTTCATCATCGACAACATGCCATACTTCAACAAGTACAAAATCCAGCCCAACAAGATCCCCACCAACCAGGAGCAGTGGGAGTGTCTCAAGTCCGTCTTGAAGCAGCATTTCTTAGTCGAAGCCTTGCCCATCTGGTTGTTTCACCCCTTGTGTGCCAAATTAGGAATAACATTTGGCGTGCCATTCCCTAGCTGGAAGATCCAAGCTGTTCAAATGACCATCTTCTTCATCTGTGAGGACTTTTGGCACTATGTTTTCCACAGTATCTTCCACTGGGGTTGGTTCTACAAAAACATCCACAAGATCCATCACAAGTACGCTGCTCCGTTCGGGTTAGCTGCTGAATACGCACATCCGGCTGAAGTCATGGCATTGGGCGTTGGCACTGTGGGGTTCCCTATCTTGTATGCTTACTTGGCCTCGGTGTATGACTCAATCCCCCCTGTGCATTTGTTCACCATTACGTTGTGGGTCGTGTTGAGATTGTTCCAGGCAGTTGACTCCCACTCTGGGTACGACTTCCCTTGGTCGTTGAACAAGTTCTTCCCACTCTGGGCAGGTGCTGCTCACCATGACGAACACCACCATTATTTCATCGGCAACTACGCTAGTTCGTTCAGTTTCTGGGATTGGTTCTTGGGCACGGAGTGTGGTACGTTGGCTAAGAAGAGAAGAGAAAGGAACAGCCAGGATGCTGCTGAGAGAATCCATAAGAAGAAGAATTTATAGATTAAGTCCGCCCTATTACTATATGAATGTATGCATTTTTTTTTCTTTTTTTGATTTATCATGAATATCTTTGGTTGTCTGAAACGGGT
Source organism: Candida pseudoviswanathii (assembly GCA_030565125.1). NCBI lineage: Eukaryota > Fungi > Ascomycota > Pichiomycetes > Serinales > Debaryomycetaceae > Candida > Candida pseudoviswanathii. The sequence goes on along the minus strand of JAJMBE010000060.1, from coordinate 34,745 downwards.
TGGTTGGGTGATACAATTTCTGTTGCAAATCTTGGTTAGGGTTATAGCCCTAGCACATGACGCTGTGTACAGGAACGAGCGAGAGAAAAGTGCGTGTATGTGAGACTAATTCTTGTGTGCGGTGAAATTTTCTGTTGGCTGGTTGGCTGGCGGTGGGTTGGGAGGCCGACGGGCGGTGGTGGCAGGCCGGCCGCGCCCTTTGCCCAATGTCTCTCACACAGCTGCTCTCTACACTGTTAGGCAGCTGCTCCAGTATACGCAAGAGAAAGAAAGAAAAAAAATTCTTACAAAAATTTCCTCCGAATTTTCATTTACAGAGGGTATATTCAACAACAACCAAAAGAGTATGTTAAACAACAACAGTACTTGGGAAAACAATAGGGTGCTTCTCACCACACAGGGGGAATATGTTAACACTCAAGAGAAGAGGGTCATTTAAAGATTGAAGATATTGGAGCCTACGAATTTTTCAAGATGAGTCTTTGAACCAGAAGGATAGAAGAGTACAAGAGATGGAGCGCTGTACCTGTTCTCCCCAAATCACTACCTCGATCACATTATACTAACATCTTTCACTTTAGATAATGTCTAGATTAAACGAATATCAAGTTATCGGTCGTCGTTTGCCAACCGAATCCGTTCCACAACCAAAGTTGTTCAGAATGAGAATCTTTGCTCCAAATACCGTTGTTGCCAAGTCTAGATACTGGTACTTCTTGCAAAAGTTGCACAAGGTCAAGAAGGCTTCTGGTGAAATTGTTTCCGTCAACGTTATTTCCGAAGCCAGACCAACCAAGGTCAAGACCTTCGGTGTTTGGTTGAGATACGAATCCAGATCCGGTATCCACAACATGTACAAGGAATACAGAGACGTCACCAGAGTCGGCGCTGTTGAAACCATGTACCAAGACTTGGCTGCAAGACACAGAGCCAGATTTAGAAACATCCACATTTTGAAAGTTGTTGAATTGGCTAAGACTGAAGACGTCAAGAGACAATACGTTAAGCAATTCTTGACCAAAGACTTGAAATTCCCATTGCCACACAGAGTCCAAAAATCAAAGAAGTTGTTCCAACACCATGCTCCAACTACCTTCTACTAGATTATTTTATATGTGTAATACGGTTGTAGGTTTGTTTAGTCCATCACAAAAACATGTAAATTAATTTTATATTCCTGGTCATCAAGAGTAAAAGACGTTCAAAAAAAACTGATCTTGTATATTTCTATTTCTCTACTTAAGCCTTTGGCTTTCTGTAAACGTGATCTGGAGAGGCTTGATGAGTTGGGAAGATCAAGGTGTCAGCAATGACAGTGTTTGGCTTTCTGGAACAAGCAAACAAAACAACCTCAGCAACATCATCAGGAGTCAATGGCTCAGTACCTTCGTAAACGGCATCGGCAGCGGCAGTGTCACCCTTGTAACGAACAACACTAAACTCAGTCAAGACTGCACCTGGGTCGACCTCAATAACTCTGAGACCAGTGTTGATCGACTCCTTTCTCAAAGTATCAGTGAAACTACGCACAGCAGCCTTGGAAGCACAGTAGCCACCTCCGTTTCTGTATGGGACACGGCCAGCAATACTTCCAATGAACACGACATCAGCATAAGGTTTCTTCTTGAGCAATGGCAACACCTCCTGGGTCATGCGCACAACACCAATGACGTTAGTGTCAAACATCTCAGTGATATCCTCGTCCTTCAACTCGCCAACGACTTCCTTACCCAAGGCTTTACCCGAGTTGTTGATCAACACGTCAGGCTCGAAATCCTGTGGGATCCCAGCAACAAACTTGGCAATGGAGTCCTTGATGGTGACGTCCAAGAAGTCGTGGTGGATCCTGATGTTTGGATATTGCTTGAGCAAAGAGTCGGACAACTTGACTAAACGCTCTTGTCTCCTGGCGCCCAACACGAGCTTGACTTGCCCGTTGGATGCCTCAGCAAAGATCTTGGCACAGGCTTCCCCGATACCTGAGGAGGCACCGGTGATGAGGATTGATCTGTTGGCTAATCTTTCAGCAGCTGCTCTTCCGAATGACATGATTGGGTGGTTGGTGAAGTTGGGTGATGAACTTGGTTGGTGGTGGTGGAATTTTTTTGTTGAGATTATTGATCAATGGTGGGGGAGTTGCGCCCTCGACAAACAAAATTGGCGGCTAACCGGACCCGTTGAACCAAAAAACCGGGATGCACGTGATTCGGCTCCACACTTTCTGTTACAAATAAACTCCTTGACTGCAAAAAGACGATATTCGTATACTAAAAACTCAACTGTTCTAACTTCTTAGATAGTTTAGCAGCACCATCAACAGCGGTATTATTATCAATACTCACCTTGGCTCTATTCATCTCCAACCCAGCTAACAACATACAAGCTTTACATATCCTATTCGAGGAAAGATACCCACACTTCTCACACGTATTCCCGTCTTTCCTCTCGCCTTTCCCAAGACTCACCGATCCATCAGCATTCACCTCATGCTCACTTCCCGCCTTCTTTCCGTTCTTACGTGCCGTGGCCCTCTTTGGCTTCTTTGGAGCCAACACCAAGTGCTCCCCACTATAGATAATATCCATGATACAAGACGGTCTGATACTCTCCAACGCCTTAAGCAACTCCCTCGCCGTGCCCCTAAACGCCTCCGGCGCATACGTACACTCCGTCGAGAAGTAATCCAACTTCTTATAGTGAGCATACAACACAATCTCCTTCTGGTACGTATACTTGAACGGCTTTGATCTCTTTATAGGTGATCCCGCCGAGGTCGTCATGATGTTCGTGGAGCTCTCCAACCTCGCCACGTCCCCACGCAACACATTCATCAAGACCGTCTCCGCCATGTCGTCCGCGTTGTGGCCCGTGACAACGTGCGCGATCCCGAGCTTCTCGGCGCCCCGGTCCAACGCCTGGCGCCGCAACACACCACAGTAAGTGCAGCTAGACCGGATCCCGGCACACGCAACGATCTCGTCCATGCTCCAGTCGTAGAGGTCCTTGTACGACACGATCTCGAGCGGCATCTCGTACTGCTTCTGGTTGCGCTTCACCGTCGCGAGCGAGTCGTCGCGGTACCCAACGATACCCTCGTCAATGGACAATAGCACGAGGTGGAGCCCGTAGGAGTACCGCTCGTTGAGGGTCTTGAGGATGGACGCGAGAACAGTGGAGTCCTTGCCGCCAGACGCACCGATGGCGACTTTCTCACCCGGGTAGAAGAGGTTGTTGGAGGTGATGGTGTGGTGGATCTCGGTTTCGAAAACGTGGTAGAAACATTCCTTGCATAGTTTCATGAGATTCTTGGGTCTTTTCATCACCGCTTTGCGCGCGTGACAGAGCTCGCATAGGGATGTGACTTTGAGCTTCTTCTTTGGTGGTGTAGTTGTGGCGGTTTGTTCTGGCATGGCTGTGGTGTTGGTTGTGGTTGATAATCGGTTGAAAAATTTTTTGATTTTTTTTTTTGTTTTGTAATCAGAAGGGGAGATGAGACGAATGATTGCAAGAACTATAAAGTCTGTGAAATATGAAATGTAAAATTAATATACAAAGTTGGGTAGACCTACACAATATTCGCGTCTATATAATAGCTTTTTATACCTAATTGTAAGAAACTTATGCCGTAGCTTGGAATTCATCATTATTAGAGTTAACGTTAGCGTATCTGAACTTGTTGGAGTGTTCTTCGGAAGTGTTGTTGGATTGTTGCTGTTGCTGTTGTTGTTGTTGGGATTGTTGTTGCTGTGGTTGTGGAGTAGATTCTTTGCCATCCTTTTGTTGTTTCTGTTGACCATCTTTTTGTTGTTGTTGTTGTTGTTGTTGTGGTTGGTTTTGCTTCTTACCGTAACCATTAGATTGAGTCTTTTCATTCTTTTCAGTTAACAATTGAATCTTTTCATTCAATACAATAGCCAACTCTTGTAACTTAGTTCTCTGTGGTTCAGTAGAAGTAGAAACAATGAAGCTGACGAACTTATCGTCAATGATCTCACCGTTAATGTCACCGGATTCAATCATCTTGTTCAAAATAGCAACGATTTCTTCATTTGGAAGTTCAAAGATCTTCAGCAACTTCTCAATGGACAATTTAGTAAAGACAGACTTGTATGTGAAAATATAAGTTCTCAAACCTTCAATTTGCAACTGGTTCTTCATCATGGCCAACAAGTCTTCGGTGTCTGGGAACAATCTCCAAATCTTGATCGACGACAACAACTTATAACTCTTGGCCCAGTCACCTTTTTGCAAAGCAATGGAAGCATGCACAACATGGTCCTTGATACTTTCTGGTGGACCAGTGAAGAACTGTCTATCGTGGAACTCTAATTTACTCTTGAAGGACTTCAAGGACTGGTTCTTACGTTTTGGATCTTTGTGGTTATGAGCAATAGCAGCCAAAGTTGGGATTTCTATCAACAAAGAACAAGTCATGAAAACACACTCCAACAATTCCAAGTTGATGTGTTGGTGGAATGGCAACAACTTTTGCTTTTCAACCAAGGTAGCTTGGTTCGGGAACTTGGTGCTGAAACCTTGACCCAACAATTCCTTAGCTCTTTGGGAGTTGACAATTTCGTTCAAGATCTTGTGACATTCGTCAATGTGGCCGGATCTGAATGCACTCAAACCTAATTGAACCAAAGCACGGTTGTATTGAACTTGTAAGGATGACTCAGCGGAGTTGATGTTGGCGTAGAATTGGGATGACAAGAACAATTCCTTAGCTTCTTGGTACTGGTTGTTGACAGCATAGTAATAGATCGAGAATAGTATGGCGTGCTTACCGTAGATCTTGTTATCTTGTTCTTGCAAGAATTTGGATAATCCGTCAATAACTACGTTTGGAGCAGATCCTTTAGCAACAATGGAGGAGTCCTTCTTGATGTGCTTCCATGCTTCTTCTTCGTTGGCTTTGATCAATTGGTTTGGCTTGTAGTAAACGTGCTCCAATCTTCTCAAGACAATCCTGGCTAACTGTTCGCTTTCGTGAACATAGTCTTCTGGAGTTATAGCTTCAATGTAAACTTGACCTCTGACGATCAAGTTGTATATGGTAGTTTCATCCTTCAACCTTTCAACGTAGTCAGTAGAATGAGGGTCGGTGTTTTGCAAAGATTTAGTGAATTCATCATCCAATCTGTCAATAGAAGAAGTGATTGAGCCGAAAAGAACCTTGACACCATCTGCATTTGGAGTTGGCTCGATATCGATATCATCGGTGGTGGCACCCAATTCAGAGACTTGGTATTTGTCAATGTTAGCTTCCAACAAGTCCAATAACTTGCCCAAGTCTTGTTCATTCTTCTGCCATTGCTCAACAGGCATGAATGCTTGATAAGAAGAAGCATCAAATCTGATAGACAACAACATTTGGTAAATAGAAATCAACTCAAATGGAGATCCGGTAGCGGCATGAGTTTCCAACAAGTTTTCCAAAGTGCTAACTTGTTCAGCCTTGTCGATATTCTTCTTACCACGGCTCTCGGAGATGACTTTCAAAGTGTGGAAAACAGGACTCAAGACTCTGCTTGGCTGGAGGTTGGCACCTTCGTTTTCATCCTTACCACCTTCCATGGCAGCAGTGTGGAGGGATTCCAAAGACTCGTCTTCCTTTTCATCAAACTCTTCTGGGTTCTCCTTGTACAAGCCATAGTAGACCTGGAATTCCTTGATCTGTTTCTTGATTCTCTGTTTCAAAGTGTTGAATGATCTGGCTTCATCAGCTTTCATAGTCTTGTCGTCTTTTTCGTTGTTGATAGTCTCCGTAATGGAATTGTCCAAACTGGTCAATAACTTGATGTAGAATCTTGGGGTCCCGATATTGGTCTGGTTACATCTGATCAAGAATCTTCCAAACTTGTCAAACTCGTTCAACACAGTGTTCCAATTGTTAGTGTACTTGTTTGAATTTATGACCTCAATTGAAGCTTTCATATCGTCCAACAACTTGTCCTTGGCTGATTTGACAACCTTACGGCCCTCTTCATCACTTTCGCTGTCGGAATCGTCACCGCCTGCGCCTTTCAAAAAGGACTTCTTCAAGAAGTAGGCAGGACCCGATGGACGTCCGCTGTCTTCATCAGAGCTGGACTCGTCCGACTCGTCTTCGTCATCATCATTGAAAAAATCGCTGTCTGATTCTTCGGCTCCAGAAGAAGACAACAATTCCTCTTCGGAGGTGCTCAATAAGTCTTCCTCTTCGCTCGAAGAATCAGATGTGTAACCTGAAACAAAGAAACGTGACATGTTGTACGTGGGTGGGGTTGTCAGTTCTTGGGTGTTGGTGGTTGGTTGGTTGGTGATTCGATCAATGAAAATTTTTGCTCTTTTTCTTTCGATGGAAAATTTTTTCTACAGCTTCACTTAGTCGTGCAAAAAGGACCAATTATCCACATTCATTCTAACCAATCCTTTGATGATTGCAAAACAGAATCACAGCCAATGCAACACAGCTAAGTGATTGGTTGGAAAGTGAAGAGACAGTGAAACATTCGAACTATATGAATTGAGCTGTCAAGGCTACAAGAGATCACAATCGAAGAGTATACAACGCGTCTGACCTTTTCCAAGACGGGAGTGGGTGTCGCGTGAGACAATCACTATGTATAAACCATCTATAAATAAAACCAATAAACCAAAACCTACGTATGCTAATCAACTGTCCAATGTGTAGCTGCCAACTCTCAGAAACTTGAACGGTTTCTCGTTTCTGATTGAAAAGTCCATCACCTCACCAGCACGATCATCTTCTTCGCCGTCTTCAGTCTCACTCGGTTTCCTGACAGAGTAATACTTGAGCCATTTCAACTTGCCGTGTCTGTAGGCACCCACATGCTTGACGTCGTAGAAATAATGGAACACCAAGTAGTTGATAGCACCGTGCTCAAGAACAATATGCACCTCTCCATCGGGCGACATTGTCCATGTACCCGCTTGTATCTTGTGACTCTGTCTGTTCTCGTCTGACAGGTATACGGGCATACCAGTTTCGGAGATCGTTGGCAAGGTAGTTTTACCCTTTATGAGAAACTTGACGACTTGTTCAGGAGGCAACACCGATAACACTTTCAAGACTGTTCCATCAGGATAGAACCTCAAATATCTATAGTACGTAATGGTTCTTACTGGGTTCGACCAGCTTGAACTAAACTCAGCTTTCCCACCTTCGGAGTAGTAATTCACCACTGATATATAACACCCGTTGAACTTTACAAACGGGAACTTCGACAATATGGACTTGTAACTGTCGTTCGTGGCAATCGTTGCCAAATCAGAATGCGGGTTAGGTGAGGTATCATAGACCTGTTTTGAATACACGAGCTGAGCCAATTGGCGCCAGAGGGTAGGTTGACCCAACCCCAAGAATGCGAATTTCTTGCAACTTATCGATAAATTCATCCATGAGACAGGCGAGGTATGAAGGAGCACCTCCATTATGTGCACCCACACTTCATTGGGGAGATGGATCAATGGGGACACGGGGGTTGAAAACACTGTCTCTTGCTTCAAGTTCAAATTAGAAAACTTGATAGTCAAGACATTGCGGTCTCCTTCTGAACTGCCATGAAGTGGATCGGGAGGTGACGCATCGACGTTATGGAATCCAGCAATCAATTTATCCACGTCAATCTGCGACACTTGGTGCTCGTCAACCCTCTGGAGGTAGTTGTCCCCTCTTTCCGCTTTTAGTTTCTGTATTGCTTTGGGTAAATGCACAGATCGGTATAATTTGTCAACTTGATCGTTCATCCTGAATGCCTTTCTATATAGGTCAACGGCATCTGACATAAGACCCTGTGCTTCTCTTTCGACTGCTTGCTGGAACAATGAAATGGCGTTCTCGTCCAAGGGTGACAACTTCTCGGAAGAAGGAGACACGTCGTGATGTGGTGTGTCTTTTGACTTATGATCTAGTTTAGCAGTACTCATAGTAGATTGTTTGGTTGTTGGTCGTTGATAAAGATGGTCTGCTATTGACGATGACTAATGATTAGATATTGAACAAAGTCGTGGACTTCGCTATGTTTTTCGTGCCATCGTACGCGACACTGTCCACAAAATAGTCACGTGATTCGATTGATAAGAAGCATATTATATGAACTACATAAACAGGTATAGACTCATTTGCATGCATGTATACCTCCAGCCTACTCCTTCTGGAACATTCCTCTTCAGCATAACTTCAATAGCAACTTGCTTTGTTTTTCGTAATTCCCTCCTCCCCCTTGACGGCTTTCACAGCAACGTTAACTGTGGCTGTTAACCAAAAAAAAAATCTATAAACTTCCTCAAACTCCATACTCTTCTTGGGTGCCACCACTGCTTGCAATTGACAATGATCTCTCCAAAGTATTCATCTACCCACTATTACTGGTCAGTCAAGACCTTAGCTACTTCCAGAACAGCACAACACGTGGTCAACTTGTACTTGGACTACAACTGTCCCTTCAGTGCCAAACTATTCTTGAAATTGCACGGCCACGTGATCCCGGAATTGGAAAAGAAGTATCCTGGCCAGTTCCAATTCGTCTACGTCAATGTCATCCAGCCATGGCACACCAATTCTGTCTTGTTGAACGAGTTCTCGTTGGCATACTCGAAATTGTTGCGTGAGAAGCAGACACAGGTTGATATTGACTCGATTAGCACCTTCTGGGACTTCTCGAAGGTGTTGTTCGAGAACAAGGAACACTTCTGGGAAACCGCTAATATCGAATTGACCAAGAACCAGATCTTTGAGCAGATCTATGACGTGGTTGCTGCTGCCAAGTTTGATTTCAAGATCCCTAAGGAGGAGATCTTGGAACAGTTGGTTATTAAACCAAGCAAGGAACCAAGCAATGCGGGCAATGGAGCGACTGCTGATGTAAAGTACTTTACAAAGTACCTTAGAGGAGTTGGTGTGCATGTAACTCCTACGGTTAGCGTCGACGGTATTGTTGATGACTCGATTTCGAGCGGTACCCCAGAGAATGAATTGGTCAAGCTTTTCGCTAGCAAGTTGTAGGGACGTTATTATCTCTCTTTTTTATAATGTACATTGGTATTATGAGCTATCTAATATTCCTCTTCTTCGTCTTCGTCTTCTGACATTTCTGCATCGTTTTGACCTTCCACTTCTTCGTCGCTTTCCGAATCAGATTCATCCTTCAATCCACCAGCATCGACAGTCATAATCTCTTCGGCATTGTTATTGCTGTTGTATTTTCTGGCAATTCTAGAAGCACGGCCAACCTTCTTGGCATCCTCTCTAGCTTTGACCTGTAAGGCTCTCAACTCATCCTTGAAACTGTTTCTGACAGAACTATTACTGAAAGTATCCCACATCTTCAAACCTCCCGTTATACCACCAATGACCATATTACCAGCGACTTCGATATCTGGAGCATAACTCGTAGTCAACACATTGCCAACACCGAAGTCTCTAGACAAGACCATCGATGGACCCTGTTGCTTACCGGACTCGGCTTGTGGTGGGCATTTCCAGAGCTTGACAACTTTCTCACCCATGGCACTGGTGGCCAACATGCCTGGCACGTAGCTGTTGACGTCCAATGAGGAAATACCGGCGTCATGTGCATGCAAAGTCCACAATGGTTTGGACTCTTGTCTGATATCGAAACTGTACACGTTACCGTTATCGGTACCGACGTAGAATAGTTCAGGCTTGGAGGCATCCCATCTCACGTTTTCAACTTCTTCACCAGAAACCACTGAGTAGTGTTTGGATGACTCAGCGGTCGAGGAGTCACCAGCAGCGATTCTGACGTCTGTGATGGCAGCAGTGGAGTCGTACCCACCAGTCAACAAGATCGAAGCTTCCTGTGGGTGCCATTGTGAAGATGACACGGTTTTGTTGTGATGGATGGTATTAAAGGAGCACACCGCGGACGCAGTGTTCAAGTCCCACAACTTGACGGTCTTGTCAGCTGAAGTAGATGCCAACACGGATCTGTGAATTTTATTATGCGACAATGACAAAACAGCATCGACGTGATGAGTAGTGATGTGCTGACTTGCCTTCTTCTTCTTTCCCTTCTTGCTCTTCTTAGCCGCGAACGAGTTCGGGTTAGGTTCGCCCAAGATTATATCTGGGAATGCTTTGTCGACGAAATCCAAGTTCCAGATCTCAATCTGTGGGTCAAAGGTACCGACAGCAGCAAAGTTACCTATGTTGTCTGCGGCACCTTCTTCCTGGGCCGGTTTGTAATTCACCCACTCAACACACAATGGGAAAGCAGGCAACATGATATCGTGGTGCACGTACAAAGTTGATTCTCTGACCATACCATTGGCGACGTCTGCATCTAGTTTATCCCCTTCCTCTTCCTCGGCGCCCGCTGGTGCACCAGCACCATCATCGTAGATGTATATGTCCAAGAATGAGATGTCGTCTTCAGTTCTGGTGGCCAAGACCAAGTTATCGGTTGGGTATATCTGGTTCTCTTTCTTTTCTTCCTGTTCGTCTAACTCGGTGGGCAACGACAAGTATTGGTCACCTTCACCGCTTTCATCCTGTAGCATTTTGGCATCGGTGTTGGATAAACCTGGGAATATGGTCACTTGTTCACCTTGCAATCCATCGGTTTCGTCATTATCGTAGTTCTCCAAGTCATATTCCTTCAAGTCATCATCTATTTCAATCTGTTCTTTTAATTGCGTAGTTGCAGGTTCTTTGTCCTCTTCCTCTTCATCCTCAGCTTGAGCCTCTGCTAATTGCTCTCTGGCGTCGTTGAGCTCCAAGTTGGCCATTGCGTTGATTCTTTCCATTTCTTCATCGTCTAATTCGTACTTCTCTGGAAACTCAGAGGCGAACCCTCTAGGGACCCATGTGCTTGATGAGATCATTGTTGGTTATAAAGATGGTTATGGTGATGATGATGATGGGATGAGATTGAAAAAAAAAAATCTGAAAAATAAAATCTTCGCAGGAACTTGCGATTGCCAAATTCATACAGAGAATGTTCCAGGTTCAGACACACACGAGACGTGCTATTATTAAAGGGCTCTACTTACAATAACACAACACCTATACCGCTGGTCAGGTCTTCTAACACTTCTTTAGACTCCTTGTCGATACCACCGTTCATTGGGAAAGTTCTGTAGTTGAAAAGGTAGTAGTTCAAGAACCCATCACCAGCGCCAAACTTCAAGTCCTTGATGAAATAAGTGTTATCTTGACAAGTCAAACAGTTGAAGACATCGACGTCGTATTTCTTAGACGTAATCAATGCATCGTTGATCAAACCGTTCAATCTTTGTTTGTATTGCGGGGTATCAGCAGAATCGGTCGCATAATAGAACAAGTAAGCAATACCCAACTCGTCATGGTGAGCGTTATCCAAAACGGTGAATGGTAATAAGTAGTATGAGAAGTAATCAGTTATTTCGCCCTTGTCATTCTCAACGACAAAACTCTTGACAACGTTGGAGTCTTCGTTACCGTTATTGCCCAACATCCAGTGCTTAAACTCTTCTTCGGTGAAAAGTTGAACGATATCAAATCTTTCTTGGTATTTGTACAACAACTCCAACACGGGGGTTATATCCTTCTCAGTCATTGGTCTCAACCCCGGCAATTTGGTGGCATTTGGGAGGGTGTACTTCGCAACCATGCTGCTTTTGGTTTCATCTGGAGGCAAGTGGCTGAATCCAACATCGTTCAATTTGGACCAGTTTATAGGACGATGTTCATAACGGCAGGTGGTCAAAGGAGTTGGCAAAATGGAACCACCGGTGTACAAAGCCTGCCAGATATCCTGCTTGTTGACCCTACGGGTGATTTCTTTGATCAACACCGGAGCCAATCTCTTGTTTCTTAATTTCTTGTGAATACATAAAAAGTTAATCTCAACACAGTCGATTCTCTTGCCCGACTTGTTCAACTTGACAGAAACTGGGGTAGCTGCAATGAAGGAAACCAATTTTCCCGTTGCCTTGACTCTGATCCCCACATGCCAGTCTTTTCTCCAGCCAGGTGGTTTCAAGGCCCACTGGAAGAACTCACGGCTGTACTTGAATCTGAAACTGGCGTCGACGTCCTCGACGTAGTTGTCGTATAACAATTGGTACAATTCGTCCAATTCCTTATCGATGGCGAGATCCATGGTGCTCCATTCGAATTGTTCGATCAAAGGCAATGGTTCATCTCTGACTTCAGCAGGGGTCTTGATCCTATCGATGGGTCCTTCTTCGGTGATTTTCTCATCTAAGGATGGAACCGGTTGGGTTTTCCAGAACTTGTAATCTTTCATTTCCTTCTGTTGTGCTGGAGATAACTCTTGGCCCAATGCGAGCAATTTCAATAATTCTTCAATGGATTTGGAAGGAGCTCCGCTGGAGCTCGATCCAGAGGACTTGCCTTGTTCGTCAGACATGGTTGGTGGTGATGGTGGTAAAGTTGTTGATAAACACGTAAGAGGGTTCTGATCTGGCACGAAAATTTTTCGTTCGATTTCCTCCGTTGTGAAGTTATGTCCAAAAACGGCAAAAAAGGATTACCGTGGAATATCGAACTCCACCATCACCACAGGACACCACAATGGTTTTGAAGAACTCGAAATGGGATAAGAAAGCAAAGTACAAGTACATGAAGAAGCATGACATACTTCCGAAAAAGAACAAAGACAGAGAAGAAGATGTGCAACGTCCCAAGTGGTCATCTAAAAAGAAGACAGTTGATACTAAAGACAAGATAGTGCTTGAAGATTCGGAAGATGAATGGGATTCGGACGTTGACGATGCATTGATTAACCACTTTTATCCTCAACTATCCGAAAATGAGGAACTCACAATTGAGCAGAAGATCAAAATCAAGCAGCAGATACTCAAGAACTTGCAAGAGCAGGAAGATGAACAAGAAGAAGGCACGAGTGACAAAGACGAAGAGGAGCCAGACAGGATATACTTGGGATCCGAAGAGAACAAGCAGAAGGAAATGCAGGATGAGTCCAAAGCCCCAGCCAAGTTCAACCTCCAAGAATTCATCAACAACCTAGACATCAAGCCAAAGAAGAACAGGAAGATGTTAAGCAACAAGATGTCGGACAACTTCCTAGAAGAATATGGATTGTCAAGCTACAAGGACCTAAACAGGACCAAGGATGACTATAATGACGTGTACGTCAAGAAACAACAAGACAAGCTAAAGACCAACATCAACTACATCCCGAATGACACATTGGACGGGTTTGTGATTGGCCAGTCAACCCTCGATGCAGTGGATACGAAGACCACTGCCAAGCCCCACATACGAAACCTCACGGAGGAGGAGAAACAGGAAGACGAAGAAAGACAGAAGTTGGTTAAGCAAGAGCAAAGGAATAAACTTATCAAAAAGAGATTTGATGAAACCCAGCAACAACAAACAAAGGCAAAAGTGCTAGATATCAACAACTTCAACAATGAAGATTCTAGCCAGTTGGCGTATTTGAACGAGAAGATAACGAGGGATGATGGATCAAGACAGACAGATTTGGATGATGACCTCGATGTGTTGTTGGGTGCAGGTAGCAAAGGCAAGATGAGTTCAGATAAACCAGGAAACGCTGACAACTTTGATGATTTCATGAACACGCTTAGTATAGATGACAACAAGTCTTCTAAAGCCCAGAAGCTGGAGCAACCGTTGACAAAACCAAAGATTGAAGCCCATAAGGATCTTGATTTCCTAGATGACTTGTTGGGAGGTGTTTAGTATTGAATCAAAAGATCGGTTTCTACATGCTTGGATCAGCCCTCGGCATTGATGTAGAGGTAATGACAACTTATCAAATAATACATTTTAGCTATACTTTTGTAGACTTCCCCTTACGTGATTGTCTGCTTCTTTTCCTAGCTTTAGCTCGGTTAGCTTTGCTTTTAGGAGTTGACTTTGCTTTTACGTTGCCAGCCAATATTTCATCGAGCATGTTATCCAATCTTTGTGGTGTAGATGGTTGGCTTGTTTCGCAAGGCACAAGCTGCTCTTGTATCTCATCGTGTTTCACTCGAAAGTTTGCGGTTTTCCTACTTGATTTTCCAAGTCGAATAGCAATGGCCATCTCATCTTCGGACTCACTTGTGCCAGACTCGTCAATTTCACTGCTGCTATCTTTGGAGAAATCTGCAGCCCTGTGCCAAGGACGGAAACTGAACTTATCAATGCTGTCAATCATTGCAAGCGGATAGATCTCAGCACTTTGTGCGGATTCCCTATCTGGATTTCCATCCAACTTGCCTAAATATATCAGCTTTATTCTGGAAACAAGACTCATTTCTTCAGGTGATTTATTCTTGGACTCATTTGCTGTTCCACTGGATTCCTCACTGGCCACTGCCGTTGTTTCTTCCGGTATTGATGTACTCTCTTCCTTGTCTGGTGTTGCTGTTGATTCATATTCACCACTCCATTCACCTTCTCTTTCTGCCTTGTTTGCCATTGGGTACTCGTCCTCAACACGCAGCTCTTTCTGATTATTTCTGGTAGTCAGAATTAACCCAGCTTTGCCGACTCTACCGTCTTGCTTCTTTTGTCCTCGTCTGGAAATAACCTTCGGTGATGGCAGTCTTGAATTTCCTGTAGTATCATTCTCGTCATTCTCTTCACTCTCCGAATCGATAGTTAGGTCAACCACGACTTTTTCAATACCGCCTATCTTTTCAACAACCGTAGGTGAGGCTGTAGCAGTGCCAGCAGGCTTATCTGCGTTTCTAATGTTGCGCATTGTGTCACCTCTACGTGTAGAAGCACTTTGAATATGTGCTTCAATAGCAGACCTGTGTTTGCCAGAAGAAATGTATCTTCTGATAGCACTATCCTTTGTAGCGGAATTACGTTCATCACGGGGAACCTCTTTTCTAATTGTAGTTGGCGCTTCACTGGCAGTTTCAGTCATGGAATCTTTCTGAGGAGCAGTTCGTTGTTCTTCAGTGGTTTCATTTGCTTCGCGTTTACCCGACAAGTGCAGGTAGATAATCGGCAGAGAGTTTGGATTAACTCTTGATGCTGCCCCCCTTTCAATGTATGAAAGCTCTCGAGGATCTATACTCGTGTTTTGCACGACGCCGTTGGTAGCTTGCGAAGTTGCATCAAGGTCCTGACTATTAGCGGAAGACGACGTCGTCGTGCCTGTGTCAATACTTTCCGAGTATACAGGTTCTTCATCATTGTTTGATTGGTCCTCCTGAATAGGGTGATTATCAGTCAGCATCATCTTGCTGATATGCCTACTGGAACTTGTTCCATGGAGTCTTTGATAATTCTTGTCCAATTCTCTGGCGAACTCAGAATCACTATCTTGGAGTGAG
Organism: Candida pseudoviswanathii; assembly: GCA_030565125.1. Lineage (NCBI taxonomy): Eukaryota > Fungi > Ascomycota > Pichiomycetes > Serinales > Debaryomycetaceae > Candida > Candida pseudoviswanathii. The sequence continues at coordinate 19,454 of JAJMBE010000060.1, read as the reverse complement.
TCGTCCCAGCTAGGATTGCTTTGCTGACTGCCATTGACTTGACCGGTTCTATCTCCATTCCTCTCAGACAGAAAAGCTTGGACTGTATCAATTCTCCTATTCATTGGTACCTGCAACGTGACCAGAAACTGTTGTTGACTTTCACTTTCTCTATTCTCAGCATCCTGTTGTAGCTGCTGGACTTGTGGTCCATATTGTCTTGGTTCTTCAGACAAAGGTGAATTGAGCACCCAATAATTCTCGAAATTCTGTTCACCAGTACTTTCCTCTCGCATCATAGTATCATATTCTTTGAGTACTTCCACAACCATTGCATTGCATTCGGCTTCACTTTTGTTCCCGGTAGCCAACGATTCTCTTCTGGTTCCAGTAGTTAGTTCATTGTCTTCTTCCCTGGTAATCGACAAGCTGTTCTCTTCACCAACGTCCATCGGATCGCCTGGATCCTTGTATTCTTTTTGAACCAATTCAGCTGCCATACTCTCAACAAAATCCTTCTGTACCGCCGTCCCTGCAGCAAGCAGCACAATTTGTCTTCGGAAAAGATTAGCAACTTGTTTCCGTAACTGAGCAACTGTTTGACGCAAAGAGATCACCAGAGATTCTCTAGCAGCTTTTTCATCCTCCATTCGCTTCTTGGCAGCAGTGAGCTCTTGAGATAAATTTGCTCTAAGTTGTGCACAAACTGCAGTAACTTCCTCTAGTTCTGCTTGGACTGTATCTCTCTCAGACGTAACTCTCTGTCTTTCGGCTTGTTCGGTCTCAAGGGCAGCTTGTAGTTGGGCGAGTTCCGTAGTAATGCGTTGCTTCTCTGCCTGATTTCCAAGATTCTCCTCGAGTGCTAGTTTCTCTGCTCGTTCTTTAGCTCTTCTCTTACTCTGGGTTGCAGACTTTTCTTCAATCAATCTTAGGGTGAGTGATTTGTTGTTTTCTTCTGTATCCACCCTTGCTTTCTTTTCACGCTGAATGGTAGATTTGATTTCAATTAATTCAAAGGTTGGCTGTTTGCACTTTTCTTCTGCGTTTTCCCTAGAAGCCCTTTCCTTATCAGCAGTCTCAGTATCAAGGGCCACTTTCTCAAGAAACTCTGCGGTCCTTCTATCTGCCTCTTCCTCCACCTCTAGTACTTTCTGGATAGTTCTCTGAAGCATTTGTGAGTTCAGAGTCAACTGTTGAATATTGTTTTCAACGTCTTCTTTCGTTGCTCTTAATTTCTCATGAGGGCCATCCACCTTTTGGTCACTCAACTCTCTTGCTTGTCGTTCTCTTACCTCCACTTCCTTTCTTGTGGCAAGCTCCAAGGCCAACTGTTGGTGTGAGGCAACTTGTAGCTTTAATTCCTCGTTTTCCCTTTCTGTCGCTTTTACTGCTCTCCTTTCAGTTTCAGCAGAGTTTTCAGATTCGAATATCTGAAGAGCTAACTGTGCATTTTCTTCCTCCTTTTGCATTCTCTTTGTAACCTCGTCTTCCATGGCTTTTCTGACTTGGGCTTCCCTTCGCGTTAACTCGTCAACTTTCTCGTCAGCCTGTACTCTCCTTATTCGTTGAGTTGCAAGAACCGCTTCGATCCCATTCGCCTTATGAACCAAAGTTGCTACTTCCCTTTCTTTGGCTTCTCGGGTCGTCGTTTCTCGCTGAAGAGCTTCCCTCATTTCCAGTACTTCTGAAGTCAACTGGTCAATTTCCTTTTGTGCCTCTGTTTCGACTATGGTTTTCTGGAGTGAAAGTTCTCTAAGTTTCTCTTCGGCAGCTTCATGGGCACTATTTGCAGCTATGACCATCTCTTCCGCATCTTTATTGGCTCCCATTAGCGTTTCTAGTTTTCCTGAAAGCTCCAGAGCTTTATTTTCGAGTGCCTCGTTTTGTCCTCGTAGGTCAGCTGCTTCTTTCTCAGCCTGCTGCCGAGCGGTACTGGCATTAATAATCGACACTTTGGCAGATGCAAGCTTCTGAGTGAATCCAGCTACTTCCCATTGTAGTCTTTCACTTTCTCTCCTCATCGATTCTCGCGAAGTTGTCATAACTGTGAGATCATATTTAGTTGCGCCTAATCTCTTTGCTAAATCAGCATTCTCTGCTTGCGCCTCACGCAACTCCTCTTCAATGTGTTGCCTTATATCTTTTTCCTTTTGAATATCTTCTTTGATAGCAACTTTGCTAGCTTGGAGACTTTCGATGTGCTTTCGTAGTTCTTCTATCTTGCCTTCGGCTCTTCTCCTCAAACCAAGTTCTCCGACATATTCAGCAACCTTATCGGTAGCTTGATCCATAGCGCGCTCACCCAATTTGACAGCCTCGTTTAGTTTCTGTTGAACTTCTGCCCTTTGTTCCTTTTCGGTCTCTAGACTCTCTTTAGCACTAGCTAATTGCTGAGTCAATCGTGTCACTTCTTTTTCTCTTTCAGTTTGAGCGGATTCCCATTCGCGCTTTTCATTTGCAGCATCTGATTTAGCGGCAGCAAGGATTCGTTCCAAATCCGTTAGTCTCTGCACATAGCTTTGTTCAAGTCCTCTTAATCTTTGCTCGGTCGATTCCCTTGCTTCTTTTTCTGTTTCAATAGACTTTTCTGCTTCCACTAACTGTCGGCGCAAGTCTTCCGTTTCCCGTCTTAAACTTTCTATTCTTCTTTCACTAGCTAATCTTTTTCCTTCTTCTCTTTCTATTATCTCTTTTGCGGCGGCTTCTCTCTGTGCAAGCTCCGCTTCTGCTCTTCCAACAACTTCCCTGAGATTTTGTATGGTTTCTCTTAAGTGCGCTTTATTCTCTGCAACATCTTCCATAGCGAAATCTATAGCATCCGTTTCGGGAACGCCAACAGCTTTTGTGTTGTCAACTTCAGTCACCGCTCCAGCCTCATCGTGACCATTGGATGGCAGTTCTTCGGTGACCACGCCCCGGTCCTGCGTTAAGTCACTTGGTCGATTATGTGATTGTCCACCATCCTGTGATCTGCTTGGATCTTCGTTCACTCGGTTCAATTCGGTGTCATGAATTTTGCTTCTTGGAGGCTCTTCAGCTTCATCATCATCAGAATCTTCATCTGAGCTGTTGCACAACCTAGCCACGTTGCCAATAATTTGAAGTCTCGGAGCATTTGGTCGTTGGCTCTGTCGAGATACCTTTTGCGTCAGCTGATCTTGGCGTTCAATTTCCAGAAATTCAATCACATCAAGCTCGATCGGACGAGTTGACTCTTCGTGAAACTCCTCAGCGGCTCCTGTAGCAGTTTGGGCTTGTCCATCACGAACAGGCGAAGCATCTTGTCCGCCATTCCGTTCCTCCTGTAACTGGTTGTTTGGGTTCCCTTCTCCATCATTTGGGAATTCGCTTTCACCATGAGGTCGTTCAAGGGTGTCAGTCACATCAAATATCACGTCATCATCCAGCGTGGATACAGCTCCACCACTGGCTTCCTCATTGAGTGGGTTTTCACTTCGGAAGCTCTCGAAGTGGTTCCCTTCCTCTGTAGGTGGGCGCGCCTGTTCCGTCGATTCTTCCGGTGCTTGTTGTGAGGGAACCGTATTCCGATTCATCACTCTTTCATCTCTTGCGCTGGTTAATGGAAGCGCATTAACAATCAGGTCGCTCACGACAAGATTGACGGCATTGGGAAGAGACCCTCCATGGGCACGCTCAGCAGTACGAACACTTTCTCGTTCTTGTAGAAGCGCATCGAGACGCAGGGCGGTTCGTTGGAGTCTATCATTCAATGTCTCCAGATCTATTTGAAAAAACTCTTTAGCGAGATCTCTAACAATTTCTGGCGGTTTCTGGCGGCTTTGAATATAACTTGTGAGATTGTCCTCGAGATGATCTAAATACAAATCGTCAGATCTATAATCTGAAGGTACATCACTGATAGGACTTTCGGGAACTGGCCGCGGCTGGGTTTGGTGCAGATTATTTCTATGGAGTCCAGTCTCGGTAGTAGGTAGCATTTCATTCTTTCCTGTCATACTTTCTTCGACTTGAGTATTGCCTGGTTTGTCGATAGCATTGACAGTTCCTTCGTTTACCGCCTCAACACTTGCAGCAGTGGTTTCTGCAATATGCACCAGTTGAGTGTCTTCGGTTTCTTCAGATGATTGTGATGAAACAGGCAAAGGTAAATTCTCAGGTAATGGTCTAACAGTTGCATCTGATCTAGAATCCACCACATTTGGTGGCAATAAACGTGGAGTCTCTGTTTCAGAACTTGAATCCGTGACTTGCGGAGCTGCTGTTACTTGCGAGTCGTTATGGGGTTCGTCATTAGGGTTTTCGAAGTCATTCGGGCTATCATTCGCATGATCATGGTCGTCCCATTTCCTCCTTTTGGAGGATCTTTCAATCGGCAATGAGTCGTCGCCCTCCAGTACTCTCTTCTCGGGTACGCTTTGTGTTGCGGGTATGATGAATTCACCTGATGCTTCACCATTATCTTGAACCGAAATATCGTCATCAAAATCAGGAAGATCATCTCCTTCGACAGCAATAGTCGACGTTTGGTTTCCACCATTTGGTACGTCATTATTGTCATTCGCTAGCTCAGATCTCTGTTCGGTAACCGCACCAACAGCTTGAGCATGAGGCGCAGCGATACCCAACTCTGATTCTTGAGATTGCGATAGTGATACCCGGCTTGGGCTCTCTGGACTTGACCATGCGTCGTCACCCCTATCACGAGCTTCAAGTATATTAGCAGGACTTTCTAGCATATCAGCATGTTGACGTGAATGGTTGCCAGGTGATAGGCTATCAGCTTCATCGCGGAGAGATCCTGGGGTAGACTGTGGTGTGGGCGTATACGGCGACGACAGCTCTGTAACAGTAGCTGGTTCATGCGAATGTTCACGTTCTTGATCTTGTGAGTTGTCTTCTCTCCAACTCATGCGTATCTTTTTGAAATGGTATGGACGCTTTTTATGAACTCTTTGAATGCTCTCCGTTTTGATAGTGGTTGCTTCTGTTGGTGTAGGCGTTGCTTCTGGCGGTAGTGGTGGTGTTGTTGCTGAAGCGGAGGCTTCCACTGGAATTGATGTTCGCCTTGAAGAGCCCGCCAGTGTCTGCGGTCCGTTTGGCAGATCCTGTCTTGGAACATCTGTCCTTTCCTTACGAACGAGCTCCTCAATTGCCCTAAGCTGTTCCTTTGTAGATAAACGCGTAGTTCGTGGTGTCGGCATGGACGTGCTTGGTTGTATTTCTGGGTGCTCTTGCTGCTCAAGTCCCACCAGTGGTGTATTTCTTCTTTCCTGGAGCCGAATTAACGCGGCAATACTCGAGATCTGCTCCTGTGTAGACAATCCTGTCCTTCTTGATGTCGATGTGGATGCTGTTGGTTGTGGCTGTAGCCGTTCAGGGGATTGCGATTGTGGTTGTCGTTCTCGTATTGGTGTTGTATGTAGTTGCCGAGTCTCTTGTATCTCAGTCGTTGGTTCGTTATTTTCAATCGGCTGATCAAAGTCGAGTATTTCATGATTTTCATTGCGTTCGCCATCTGTTTCGGGTTCACTTTCAGACTCGTCACCAGATCCAACTTCAGTATGCGTTCGTTTTCGAGAGACATTAGATGTGGTACCTTGCACTTCTTCTTGATGGGGTTGTTGCGGCATCTCTTCGGAGTTTTCCAGTGATTGCGGCGCCTGCTCCGTACCCCCTGTTGGGGCATCATTCTGTGCTTGTGTTTCTTGGGTAGGTGATGATGTGGTGTCGGCACCTAACTCGTCATCCGACGGTATGTGGTCTGAAAAGACTTGTGCTTCTTCTTCAGATATTCCGTCTGATATTGATTCATGATCCGATTGCTGTACTTCAACGGGCAGTAGCACTTGTCCATCCGTTGAGACTTCTATATCCTGCGACAGTAGTTCGGGTTCGGACGGAACTTCTTCTTGCGATGAGAGGTCATCTTCAAGTAGTTCTGGTGGTGGACTCGGTATAGGTTCTGGAATAGATTCTGGTTCGTCAGGTTCAGATACGACTTCTTCAGATGAGGATGACATTTCTTCCATTAACCCCTGTTTCGGTACGTCAAAGGGGAGTTGCTCCACCTGCTGTAATATAGATGCTTCATCCAAACTGCCCATATCGTCCCCCGCCAGACTAGAACTCAATTCCTCGTAAGACCTCATAACAGCGTCACGGAAAGAGACCTCTACGTCCTCCAGTGAACTATGTTGAGATGCGCCAGCTGAGTCTATTAGTGTGAGTTCAGGAAGCGGAATCTCGTTCAAGTTGTCATCCGTTTCTTGTTCTTCTTCCGGGACAGCATTGTTGGGCTGCATATCGCCCACGTCTTCGTCCAGCAGGTCCAGTAGATCTCCCGTCAAGTCCACTACTTCGACCACAAGTCTCTCGTTCTGTTGTATTTCTGTATCATCGTCGCTGACATTGGATATTTCGTCATTTTCCAGCTCAACTTGAACTTCTTGGTTGTCTCGTTCTTGCAACACGTTTGGTTCTCCCTCGCCATGCTGATCTTCAGACAGACTAGGATCGCTAGGCACGTCCAGTTGCTGCATGTCTCCAATGGTGTCATCCGAGCTGATCAATGGGGATCCAACTGAGCTCACATCGTCGTCGTCTTCTGGTTCGCTGCCGGGACTAGGCTGACCTTGTTCTTCAAGGAGCGAGGTTGTTGCATGACGGTGTTCCTGATTGTCGTCGCTCTGGGATTGAGCCTCGTCAAGGGACGGTTTGAAAAATCCCAAGAAGCTTCTGAACATTACAATGGTCGACTGGTCTTACAGTGTTGTTCTTCAAAAATGTGTGTGGGTGTGTTATGTATGGTTTATGTTTGCGTTTGTGAGTTGTAACTTTTGCGTGCTTTGTTCTCGCTTCAAGGGATTTTTGTTTTTGTTCCTATCGTTCGCTTTCCACCACCCCTGATTATCATTCGGTCATTTTCACGCAACACTGATATACCTACTTGTAATGGGCGTTGTGACAGTATAGAGAGTAAATGGAGACGTATATGGTCGACTTTAAATATCCTACACGCTGTTTCAATCACTGTCTGTAGAACAAGAAACTTCAGTATAATCTTCACGAATTGTCGCAGCAAACAAACTCGCCCGAGACGCGTTTCGAATCGTCGTCAGACGTGCTGCCAGTTGACACAGATACCAACCATTCAATCTCCTGTCAGCTTCATAATAGGTTTCAGGATAATCTAGTTGTTATTCTACAGTCATGGTGGACATCTTAGAGGTTTGCTGTTTTCGATGTGTTTTCGTACCAGATTCAGGGTAAAACATGACCTGAACGGAAGGGCTATCTCCCAGCCGAGAAAGAACTAATATACACCACATCGACCACGTCATCAATCATACAACGAGATCAACAACTAATAATTACTGAAGTATAGATTGACAGGCAACTTACCACTTACCGCTCCCCAGTCACGTGACAAATTATAAAAACCGATACGAATAAATAATGCATTTGTATAACTTCATTTTTATAGACTGTTGCCTCCGTTCTAACCTTCCCTTCTTCCTAGCCTTGGCCTGCTTAGCTTTGTTTCTGGAACTGACGACTAGTCTATTGCTGATTGGCTTCCCGATGACGCTACCATTTGGTCCTCCATCGTTAGCTTCCACAATTACCGTTGGCTGTATTGGATTTGACTTTGGGCTTGGAGCAGCGAAGCTAGTTTCACGTTGAATTGTGCTCTTTGTTACATCCAAATCAAGGTGGTCAAGCCTTTGAGCAGCCTCTTGTACTAGTTCAATATTCTTCAAATTCTTGAACCTTTTGAAAAAGAGCAGCGGGTCTTCCTGACAGGTGCTTCCTCTTCTTTTTCCTCTTGTTCAGATACAACTGGTGTCTCCTCATAGTCTGTCGGCTCTGTAGACTCTGTGAGAGCCGCTGACTCTGTCGATTCTATTGACTGCATAGACTCTGTTGACTGTGTAGATTCTGGCGATTCATATTCATAGCTCTCCTCACCTGCATTTCTTGGGGAAGGACTCTTAAGCAGCATACTGGAGCTACTAGGGCTGTTAGGTCCCACCCGGTACAGTACTTGAACAATATTGCGCAAGAATCGTAATTCTTTTACTTTGGCAAGGATGTCATTGCCTTCCAGAGTCAATTGTCAAATCAACAATATCATCTTCAATTTGGCTCCTCGTAACAGTAGTCAGCGCCACGGTACTTTCATTCAACGCCGGGGATGGAGCTCGGACACACAGGATCTTGCCCAATGGGATATTGTCTTCTTCCCCGCTGGACTGAGAACCAGAACGTAATGTTTGGTGATTCCTCATGGTGGCTGAAGCGCCTTCGACCTCTATTTCCTTCGAAGTAGCCCGAACAACAGGATGTCCTTCTTGACTAGTGAGTGGTGTCGACGTCGAGAACTCGTGCGCCACGGCAGCCAAGGGAATATTGTCGCATTCAACAAAGTTTGCCTTTGATTTTGATTTGCCTCCCAAAAGCATTTGATAACTCTCCAGCACTATCTGTTGAGTGTCCGCGTCACTGTCTTCGACTATATCGTTCGAGTTACCTCCGCTATTGCACAGAGGAGTAGCATCTAGATGGATCGTTACGGCAGTTGGGCTCGATGTGTCTTGTGTGTGCTTTGGCAACTTCAACATTACAAAGAGTTGTAGCTGACTTTCAACATCACTTGCTGGTTGATCAACATCCATTGGTGCAGCAGCATCTTGGATTTCACTTTCCTGAGTCACATCTTCTCTAGGTTTCTGTTGCTCCCTTTCCTTTTGAGCCTCCCGTTCCAAAATAAACACCGCAACCTACGTCCTCAAATTAGCAATGGTTTGTTCTTGAGCAAACTCAACTTCTTTCCTGTCTTTCTTAAGTTCATCCATAACCTGGGCCATATCAGTCAACTCAGCATCCTTGCTTGCTACCTTGGCTCTTTCCTTCTCGACTTCCATCTCTGCATCGTCTTTGAGCTTTGAAATTTCCTGCCTTGCAAGTTTCTCTAGTTCAGCAGCTTGAAAAAGATGATTGCAATACACTCCAAATTCGCATTCTTCTTCTCTTCCTTTTGAAATTTATTCTCCGCCTCTTGGCGTTTCCTCTCTTCCTCTTGAAGTCTATCCTCTGCCTCGTGTCGTTGCTTCTCCTCCTGTTCTAGTAATCGGTATTTCTCGCATAAAGTAGCATCTGCCCATTGGGCCCATTCGTGGAGCTCCTGATGAGCGAGGCTAAGACTGTCTTTGCTTGTTTTCACTGATTCAAGTTCTGCTAAAGTGCTATCGTGTTTGATTTCGAGCTGATCGCGAGCCGTGGCGAACTCTGATTCCGCAATCTGTAAATCTAAAGTATCCTTGCCTCGAGCAGTCAATTCCTTCTTGAGACACTTAACTTCACTTCGCATTAGCATTAGCCACCCATCAGCTGTCACCCTGAGCGCTTTCTCTGTGCTCAACATCTTTTGCAACTCTTCGATCTTTGCAACGGTTTCTGTACTAAGCTCCTCTGTGTCCGACTTAACCAAGTCTTGCGAATACGCCCACGCTTTCGTAATAGTTGTAAGAGCCTTCGTAACATTCAGTGATCCTCTCGAATAATCCTCAGTTGCACCATGTCCAGTTTCCTTTTCAATACAGACATGGGCAGTCTCAGTAGGTTGCTGTCTCCCGAAGCTCCCATCAGCCAGATCGGTCACCGGGCTTACCTCAGAAACGGTCGCTTGATTAGCAGACCTAGGTTCACAGGGTTGTTCTGCCTCGACATTCGAATTCTGGTCACAAGTATTAGGTGCGTTTAACCGTTCATTGGTGGCTTCTTGACGAGCAGTATCGCCAGGAACAAATTCACGCGATTCTGTGTTGCTCTGCATGTCAGCCCCTGCAACTTGCGTACCTTCTTGTTCAGTGACATTTTCATATTGGGTTAGCCTCGCTGCCTCTACTGCAATTGGTTGACTACCATCAGATTCATTTTGTGGCTGAGCCGGTTCAGCGTCAGTGACAGGCTCTTCTTCCGGTTCAGCTCCGTCACTCACTTCATCATCTGAGCTATTCAATAACCTGGCAATGGTATTACTAGTCAAAAGTCTCCCTTCGGCAGTTGCTTTCTTGGCAGTACTCTTCTCAGGGACTTGACTTTCGGATGCATTGCTTGATTGAATTTCAGGTTGAGAAGCACCCATTTGGATGGCCGTGGATTCCTGGGTTGGCTGCAGCGTTTGAGCTGGATGTTGTTCAGCTTCTGTTTGTGGAGGTTCTTCTTCATCATCAGAATCCAGAAATTGAACCACTTCAACAGTTAAAGTGGTCTCTGGCTGTTCATTTAATGGCAACTCTGGTTGCGAATTCACGTTGTTATCCAAATCTCTGTCACACGTATCTGGATGGTGCAGAATAGGTTCAAGTGCATCATTTTCATCAAATATGTCATCCTCGTCCAAGCTCGAGACTTGGTTATCAGCAACTTGCTGATTTGATGATGTTCCGCTGGCTTCTACTGTTTCTCCGGTGGCTGCGGGTTGGCTATCTAACCTTCTTCTTTTGATGGCACCTTCGGCATCCAGAAAGTACTCCTCCTCTAAAGGTCTCTTTTGTGATGGTTCGCCGCCAGTAACAGCATCATTATCAACAGAGTCACACCCACAATTTATGGCGCATTGCAGAAGAATAGGAGAAGAAGGGGGGACGCAGAAATCACTTTCACTTCCATCTTCAAAGTCGTCATCGCCATCGACATGATCATCGCCGTAACTTGGATCATCCATATGTGGAGAATGAGAGGCATTCCCTGCAGCATCATCACTATCACTGTCATCGTCATCTGAATCGCTGTCTTTGGAATCTGGCCCCTTGGAATCATCGTTATCCTCAGTGTTCTGTGATTCCTTCTCCTGTGACTCTTCTTCCTGCTCCTGTGACTCTTTTTCATTCTTGTCGCCATCCTCTGCCTTGTTTGGTTCACTTTGCTGTCTGGCGCTTTCATACTCAAAACTATCGTCTGCGGGGAAGTCGTGATCAATCTGAGGCTCATTTTCATCAGACACCTGTTCATTATCCGTCTCTGTGGGTTTCTCTTCTTGGATATCTTCTATTTGGACGTCTTCTTGGGCTTGAATGGATTCCTCCTTGTCGGAATCTTCTTTCAGCGGGCCATTTTTGTCAGCCGTGCTATGTGGCGAAGAAACATAGGAATCTTCAAGGTCGAATAATGCAGCTTCGTCCTGTTCGCAATTCTTCTGTGTCGTCTCTTCCTCGTATGATTCATTAGCAACCCCCGATACGGTTCCTCCCTCGTGTCCCTCTCGGGTAGAGTCATTGGTGCCGTCTTGACTAGGTGCGGGTCGTGAGTCTTGCTCTTCATTTGCACGAGAAGCTTTGACAGGAGACGAGTTCAAATCTGTGGCTGGTGCAGTGGTGGTTGTATTTGGTTCTGGCTCCTGCTCTGGCTCTTTTCCAATCTCTGTTGCTGTATGATAGTTTCTAACTCCGAAAAGTGTTTCTAGTTCCATCTCCTCAGCTTCACTTGAACTTGAGCTGTCGCTTGAACTAAAGCCTACCTCGATTGGTGTTGACAAAGTTCCTGGAACTTCTTTCTGCGTTGGGGGAATGCTTTCAGAGTCCTCGATAGCTGTAATACTTTGCTGGGTTGGAACGAGTTTTGGTTTCTCAGTGGCAGGAACTGGCTCTTCGATATGAGCTGCTTCATTCTGCGATGATGAAGTGGTTGTTGACTTTTCAACGTCAACAGCTTGGTCCTCCGGTGGTGGAGCGGGTGTGGGTTGTTCTGGAGAAGTTTGCGTTTCTGCAGTTGGAGCACCTACTTGTTTCTCAACTTCAGAATCAACTGTGTGGGATTGTTCCAGGGGTGGAGGAACACTTGCAACCTGTGCAGGATCGGAACAAGCTTGTGGTGTTTGTTCTGGACTTGATGGAACATTTGTTTCTCTCTGGGAATCAGGATCAACAGTATCAGCTGGTTCTTGAATTTGTGGTGCATCTTGGGGCTCATCAACTTTAGTGGCTTCAACTTGTGGTGGTGGTGGTGGTGCAAGGGGCTCTGATGTCTCTGCATCAGGTTCAATTCTGTGCGCCTCTTCCAGAGACGGAGTAACGCTTTCTAATTTCTCGACATCTGTAGATTGTTCCTCTTGTGGTGGAGCATTTCGTGTTCTCGCAACACTGTCGGCAACTATGTCAGTGGTTTGCTGAGGTGATGGAACACTTTTAGCTTTCACGATACCGGGAGCTTGTACAGGTGATGGTGGACCGCTTTTTGATTCACTCTTAGCACCAGGATCAGTTCTTGGAATTTTTTTTGGAGACGACTCAGGGTTCCTTGCTTTGAATTCTGGAACCTCATCTCGCCATGAAGGACGAGGATGTTTCCAGGTATACTTCCGTTTTTTCTTCGGCGGATCAGACTTCTTATTCTTCGGTTTCTCGGGCGTCTTCTGAAGTTTGAGGGTAACGCTAACTGGTGCAGTGGAAGAACTCGAAATGGATGTTGCATTTGGAGTTGGAGTTGGAGTTAAGGTTGGAGTAGTGTCGATTCCTGCGACACGAACTCTGGCAGGGTAGTGTAGGTTTATTTCGTCCATTCTTGCTTTATGTTCTAAAGCTGATGCTGGTCCAGGTGGAAGCTTGGGAGTGCGTGAAGTCGATGCGAGCTTGACAGTGAATGCAAGCTGTTGTTGCTGGGAGAATGGTTTGGTTCGTGGCCGTGACGGTGTCTGTGTCTTGGCCCTCGCCTGTGCTGATGCTTGTGTCTCAGGTTGTACCAGTGGTTCTGGTGTTGCTTGTGCTGATGCTTGTGGTGTTGCTTGTGGTGCTACCAGAACGTTGGAAGTCTCTTGTTTCTTAACAATTTGCTCAAGTCTCGCCAATTGTTCTAGGCAGGAGAGTGCTTTGGTTCGTGCTTTTGCTTTTGCTTGTGGTTGTGGAGATGTCTGTGTCTTTGGTTGAGCTGATACGTTTGCCTCTGGTTGTGCCAGTGCTTGTGATGATTGTGATTCTGGTGATGATTCTGATTCTGATTCTGATTCTGATTCAGATTCTGATTCAGGTTCTGATGCTTGTGTTTCAACCAACACCTCCTCACTCTCCTTACTTTGAACCAGCACTGTAATTCTAGCAGTTTGTTCACTCGCCGACAGCGGGGTTATTCGCAGCTCTTCCCCGGACTCCTCCGTCGCTTCACCTTCCTCGTCAAAATCTTGCAATATGAAATCAGCTTCATTAGGATTATCAGGTTCCTCCTCTTCCTCCTCTTCATCATCATCCTCCTCCTCATCAAGTTTCCGTTTCTTAGATCCTTGTGCGCCCCGCGATATATTCCTAGGAATAAACTGTGGTTCAATTATCTCCTCAACCACAAAACTCTTCTGATCCTCCTTGAGTCGATCATCTTCCTCCAGGCTCGAACTTAGCTCCATGTACGAGAGCATCACCGAGTCACGAAGCGACGTCTCGTCCTGTAACTCCTCGTCCTCATCCTGATGTCCAAGATGTTGCTGTTGGGATTGGGATTGGGATTCATACTGTGATTGGGATCCGTTTGGTATCGTGTCTAAGTCAGGACGTTTGATGACGTCCTTATCATCCAGGCGTGTCTGTGACAAGTCCTTCATCGATCCTTCTTCCTCTTCTTGCTCGATCTCTACATCAACTTCCATACCAATGTCTTCACTTCCTCCTTTCTCTTCTCCTTCTTCATGTTCCCTCGTAGTCAACGAGTCTGAGCCAGGATGACTGCCCGCGTCTTCATCTTGGACAGGAGGATCATCCCTAGTCTGTCTCAAAAGCCGAAACAAATTCAAACTTCTGAACATGGCTGATTTTCCTTAAATAGTCTATTTCTTCTTGCTTTCTGTGGTATGCCGTACTCTTAATCTATACCTTTGTTATTCTGGGGTGGGTGATTTGTGGTTAAATCTGTCTGTGTATCAGGTTTGTTTCATCGCCGTGGTTGTCTAATCTTCTGTTTATTTTTTCTTTCATTGTGTGGGTGTGTGAGTGTGGGTGGATGATTCTCCTTAAACTATGGATTACGTAAGCTGGCATGAATCCATACCACGTGACCACCAAGAAATTTTTCGAACTGAAATTTTTTCTTTCTCAGGGTTCACTTCCGTTGCATTGAAACCACAGCTACAAGCAAGTATCTATTGATCTATGGGCAGAGTGTGATGTAAGGGACTTAAAATATATATAATACAAAATAAAAACACAATTTTAAGATCATTAATTATACTTTGACATTCATCATAAAACCAAAACCAACACCTTCTCCTCTAATTCACCAAAATCATCAACTTACATTTATCAAACAACACGCTCTGGAATTTCTCATCGTCGTCAACTTCAAATTCTTGCAATTTCGCCTGATGAATCTCATTCTTCATGTTGATGTTGCTGATGTTATTCTCGCTCAAAAAGTCCTCAAAGTCATTCTTCAAAAACAAATGAATCGAGTCGGACGTCTTGGCATCGTCGAAATTGTGTTGCTGGGTGTCCTCTAATTCTAGTCTCTTGAACAACTTCGTCTTCAAGTCCTGCAAGCGTAAATTAGTCGGGAGTAATAATACAAAAATATCGTCGTCAAAATAAAACTTAACTTTAACTTTGGGCTGCTTCAATAATCCAGAATCTTGTGGTGAGGTGAGGTTGGTGGTTGAGGATTCTCTGGATCTAAGCGTGGCAGAATCGTTGGAGTTGGCGGTGGTTGGGTCCAGTACTCTAGTTTGTTGCTGTAACGTGTTGAAGTTGGAATACTGCGATAATCTATCTTGATGGGAGGTAGATTTCTGGCTGATTGGTTTCGAGTACCTCTTGTTGACGGTGTCTGTTTCACGATCAAATCCATTGTCCAATACTTCAAAGAGCCTTAAAACTTCATCACATCGGGAAATATGTGCTGGCAAGGCAATCAAATTAGACAAATAGTAATCCAATTTCTCTCTTCTCAACTTTGATATCGAATCATTCACATTGATCAATGGACCTGGTATAGAAGGAATAATGCGCTTGGAGTTTTCCATTTTGCCTGCTTCATATGGGAACAATTCCAACAACTTGACTTGCAAGTCGTAGAAATCTTGATAGTAACGGTACAAGTATCTAACCTTGCCGCTCGACAATCTTGCAGTTATCAAGTACTGATATCTTCCATGGTCTAATTGGTAGGAATCCACACTTGCTTCGACAATAGTTGTCGAGCTGTCACTAGAACGGTCCGACATAACCTGTTGGGCGTCAAAATACTGTGACGTCGCCGACATTGGCGGGGTCCTGCTGCTAGATATCGAACCAAGTGGGATGCTCGAAGCTTGGTATTTGGCAGTCTGGTCTTTCCATTGCTCGACCGTGGGTATATTGAACCCGCTAATCACCAGCATAACCTGTGCTTGATCCGAGGTATCAATAGAAGCGTAGCTGGAATTAGGGTTTAATAGATCAATGATCTTGACATATGACACGGGGACCAAACCCGGTCCGCCTAATCGATTTATAGGTTTGGCGATAAACCACTCGTAGCCGTGATGGGCACATATAATCAAGTTTTCATTAGGCACGACATCCAACTCATCATCGCGTTCAGCTTTGAATTCGTACAAGGTGACGGCGTACAATGTTTGGTTTGAACTTCGTTTAGGCACTGCTGAGTGGGGGGACACTCCGCCATGCTTTTCGGAGTAGTTACTATTGCTGCTGTTGAGGGTGCTGGCGCTACTGTTGTTGTTGTTGTTGTTGTTGTTGTTGTTGTTGTTGTTGTTGTTGTCGCCCTTCTTTGGTGGGTTGCTTGCGAGGGCAATGGGGCGTGATCGGTCAAACACTTCAAAGTAACTTATAGGCACCATTCCTCTTATATGTGTCATGGGGTTTGTTGCTTCTACCCAGCCATTTGCTTCTGTTGCTTTGTAGTCTTCGTCGTCTGGATCAGACAAGACGTGGAAGAAGTCACCCTTGGTGAACTTCAATTCTCCTGGGCCCTGTGGTTCGTAGTCATAAAGGGCCTTGATGACTTTTTTGGGGGATTGCAAGGAAGGTTCGTAAGAGGTCTGGTTGCTAGATGAAGTTGAGACCCGAGATATTGTTTTTTTAGGGGAGCCGCTTGAGTTGCTGGACAGTCTCTTACTCTTTCTAAACGTTTTAATCATTGTGACGATAGACGAGGGTGGGCGGGTGTGGATTGACTCTAGGGTATGAGGAGTGTTTTAGGTAGTGAGTTGTATTGTAGTTTAACAGGGGGGGAGGGGGGAAGATAGGAAAGGAGAAGCCTGAAAATTTGTCAATCTTTTCTATTTTTTTTGGTAGACAGAAAAGTGGGATTAGATTGTGTGAGTGTGTGAGTGTGTGAGTGTGGTTAAATTGATTGTAACTTTTGAATTCTTGGAATTTCCTGTAAGCTTTGCAATGGGGATGATGGGTGGAACGCAATGGACAGCCAAAAAAAAAGAACAAGAAGAAGACAATCTAATTAATCTTCCACTTTGGATAGTAGTAGTAGTAGTAGTAGTAGTAGTTGTTGTTGTTGTTGTTGTTGTTGTTGTTTGGTTTTGCCTTTGAAGGGGGAGTAAGCAGAGAGAGAATTGAAAGCTGAAACCTTTGAGTATCAACTGGGGTTTACTTACAGGTGAAAGGGGATTGTTTCAGGTTATGTACTTTGTACTTTGTACTTTGTATTTTGTACTTTGTACTGTGTTGAGTGTTGTGTGTTGAGTGTTGTGTGTGAGTGCGAGAGAAAGAAGGTCGTGCACCAAAGGATAACAGAAATTTTTTTGTATGCGAAATTTTTAGAATCAAAAAACAACACAATTTTAATCAACCACAACCACAATCAGGCTGGCTGGCTGGCTGGAATTGGGTGTTTTTCTGTTTTTCTCTCTGTCACTGTAGAAATATATCACAGGATATTAACCACTACTCAATTGTTTTGTTGTCAGTTGTTGACAGATTACTGGTGTGAAAGAAAATAGAATGTACAGTCCCCCAGGCAAATGAAGAAGGACCATGTTAAAATTTATTTCTGTTACAAACAGCAAAAAGACAAAAAAGGAGGCACTTGGTAGGGACACTGCCCTCCACTGTGCACAAAAGCACAAAAGCACGACCGATTATTTTTCTTCTTTTCTAAAACCACACACCTACGCACAAACAACAAAGGAGAAGTCGTGTGCCCGTTGACAAATTTAACCCAATTAGGAAAATTAATTGAAACTGCGATCCACTCTCAACACAAACCCATGACAATGGGCACAGCTCACATTAAATGAAATTGAAACATGCATTTATTATATCTGCAAGATCTGGTATCCCCCCCCCCCCAACACGCGCGCGTCCCACTGTGTCTTTGATTCGCCTTCTCCTCGGTTTTTTTTGTAACCTCATGGCGTGGTTTTCATCCTAATGCCTCGCTAGTTGCAATTGGCAATATTGCAAAAAGACCACACCACCACACAACGCAACAAACCCTGGGTTTTTAGTTCTTCCCACTGACCCCTTTCATTCTGTATTATACGATTAGTATTCTAGTTTAGACCTATGCCGATCACTAACAGACGTAGAACCGCTCCTGTCACTCGTAATACCACACATTCCATACCACATCACATTCCACAAAACAATGCTCGCCCCCCCCCTCCAGAAATGTATTCAATGGTGCAAAAGAAAATTCTCTTACGCAATTGTTGAAAAAAAATCCCATTGTGCAAGAATACATACATAGACGCGTCTGTTTCCCATCTATATCAACCTACGTTGCATTTCGTCAAGCAAACTTTCACTTTTCCCTTTCTCGTGTCTGTGTGATTTAAGCTTAACCCGAGCCTAGCTTTCGATAATGCCTCTGAAGATGTATGTACCTAACCGCAGCCCTGCCTTTTTTTTTTCTTTATTACCCTTTCGGTCGAATCCAGATCAAACTAAAACGACTTCCCAACAGTCGTTCCAGTAAACTAACGAGGCACATAACCGCAAGCCTCCCTCTCAGTTTCCTTCTATATAGGATTACAAGGTAATAATTTGACAGTGTCCGCGTGAACCGTCCACACGTGACTTTTAAGTAGTGTATACTCTAACAACAAGAAAAAGAACAAAAAAAACTATAAAGCTAATTACATGAATTGATCCTGGTAGTATTCCTCATTGGTAGCGTGTAGCAATTCTGGCGCGATGCCTGGTTTTTGACCCTGTGTAGAAGACGTCGACGAAGACATCGACGCAGACGCTGAAACCTGTCGTTGCGGCGACGACTCTTGATCCTGGGGCTGCTGTGAAGTTGGCTGTGGTGGTTGTTGTGGCTGCAAAGAGGTCGATGTTGTGTAAAGCGGGTCTATTAGCTGTGGTTTCTGGCCCGGTTGTGTTTGCGATGGTAGTGGTGGTGGTGGTGGCTGTGGCTGATCGCTGTCTTTGCTATCAGAGGTGCCGATCACGGTGCTGAAGTAGTCGTTATCCTGCTGGAAATACAGCTCACTCATGTTCTGGTCCTCTTCGAAATAATCATCTGAATACTCCTGCATTGGGTTCTGGCGCGGTGACAAATCGTCGTCTTCGTCATCGTAGTCCTCTTCGGACCCACCACCCCTTTGCAACTGCTGGAACTGTTCCTGCTGCAGTGCCTGTTGGTTCTTCTTGGGTTTCTTCTTCCTTACTTTCTTCTTCGGTGGGTTGATCAACAACTGTTCCTGCTCATACTATTCACAAAAAAAAGTTAGTACGTCCAATCTCCATCTTCATTACTCTTATGATGTACATACCCTTCTGTATTTCGCAAGGTAGATCTTCAAGGTCTCGGAGTAGTTCTCAAAGCCCAAAGTGTACATCGCCCACAAGATATCCTCGCCATTCAACGTCTTGCGTTTCTCCACAAGGCACCTGTCCGCGGCCTGCGAGGTGATGAACGAGATGAACTCCGACACGCACTCCTGGATGCACTCCTTGGACTCCTTCGAGAGCTTCGCGTGCTCCGGCAACGCCTTCTTCATCACTCTCCCAACTAGTACCTCATCGTTAGTAAATTACTATTTCTGTTGTCGTGGTAAAGGGCCCTTAGGTGGTTTTTTTTTTCTTTTTGCCATGAGGGTAGATTGTATGAATGTATGTTACGTACCGTTCGCAAGCGGTAGGAACCGGTCCTGTTCCTTGATCTCATAGTCACTATTCAGCCAGTTCTTATCTATCGGGTCCATCTTTTTCCTCTAATTCAATTCAATTGCCTCTGTCAAAGTGTAAACATCCACAGAAAAAGTGAGATACCGAATGTGCGGTATGTCAAGAGAGAGAGGAACGAGGTTTATATCCGTTGATTTTTTAGATAAAAAATTAAGTAGGAAAATTTTTTCTCTCCTGGTGCACGTCCGCGACGTTGTGTGTGTGAGTGTGTGTGTTAGTGCGCTATTTAGCCACTTCGCAATTTCGATGTTCGGCTTTTGTAAAATTTAAGTACAATGTGGGATTCCCCAAAGGATGATGAAATTCCGTGAGACATGGAGGGGAAAGTCTGGTTACGTTGCATCGCGATGGTTTCTGAAT